>JAINVK010000991.1:0-41118 GCA_030068075.1 Paguma larvata
ACGAGAGCAGGAAGACTGGAAAAAGTCTGCAAAGAGAGGACAGCAGGATTTGAGGATCGGGGCAGAAAGGGGGGTAGAGCTGAGGAACAGCGCTAGCGCCTGTTCAGGGAGCTTGGGGTCGTGTGGCGTGGCGTCTTCCATCATTCCGAAGACCCCAGTAGGCGGCAGGGTCTGCGGTGTCCACACCACACCGGGCCAGTGTGGCAGCCTCCGCGCAGAGCTCCCTCATGTCGGCCATGCTCGTGGTGGAGAAGTGGAGGTGACGTTGGCCTTGTGGGAGCAGCGCGACACTAACACATCTCACCAAAACAGGGACTGAACCCTTAGGGATGACGGAACACGATCGTCCGGAACCGAGCTTGGGCAGAGAGGGGACCCAGGCCCCAACAACTGGGCCAGGAAGGAAACCATGGGGCTCCTTTCCCTCTGCCTGAGTCTTGAGGACGAGACCCGGCAGTTTTGGAAGGAGTAGACGCGGGCCCAGCTCGGATCTGGTGGGGGTGTTAGGGAGGTCTTCTAGAGACTGACACCAGCAGGGTCTTGAAAGGCAAGAGACGGCCATTAGCGGTGGGTGGAGAGGCCGCTCCAGGCCAACGAAATAGCAAAGAAAGGTCATGAAGGAGAAAGGATTCCGGAAAACCTGTGTGCCTGAGGTGTGTGTGCTTGTGGTGTGTGTGCCTGTGGTGTGGGTGTGTTGCGAGTGTGTTGTATGTGTGTGGTATGTCACAAATGTGTTCTGTGTGGTGGGTTGCGTGTGCATGTGGTGTGTGAGCGTGTAGATGGAGGTGTCCGCACGGGTGTCTCGTGCGGCCCACCCACACGTGCCCTGGGCACGTGATTTTTGGGGCAGCAGATCCCTCACTGCCCCCCTACTCAGGAGGGGAACAGGATGTGAGATGGCAAAATGGGGGCCTTGGAAAGCTCCTGCACTTGATAGTTGAGACCCTGAGCGGGGAGAGGCCCATCAGGGCCACATGCCCCTCTCCCTCGCCTCTTGCTCCACCTCAGCCTTGGTGGGACCTCCAAGGGAGGGGGCAGGCTCAGGGCGTTGGTGTCCGACCTGACCCGGAGGGAGCGTGCCAGCCTGGGCTCCCAGTGGGTGCATCATCACGGGGAACTTTAGGATCGACATCCACCGTGAAGCAGGAAGTTGAGGGCCAGGACCCAGAGCAGGTTCAATGAAAGGCCACCTTGTGAGGTGTTGCGGTCAAAGCTGAGGGCCACGTAAGTGGCTGCAGCACCCCTAGGCTCTTTGTCCACCATGCCCGTCAGTTGGCTGCGGGGGCCTCCGGGTGGAGGGGGGCGGCCCCGGCTTTTTGAGGCACGGTGGGCTCCATTGCTGCCATAGCAACGGGTTTTGTTTCTCCCAGTTTTGCCCGAGCCTGCGGTTTTTTATCCTGCCTGGAGTGTGACCAGGAAGGTAGTGGAGCGGTTTCTGTCTCCAGTGGAGGTAGGTGTCTCCTGCTTCTCCTGTGACCGGAGAGCTTGGAAGCGTAAACTCTGCGCATCCCAAGCAGGACACAGAACAAAACAGTGATTCGGGGCGATGTAAGGACCGGTGTCGGGGTTCAGGAAGGTCACGTTTGCCAGGCTGTGATAGGAACAAGCAGGTGCTCCCAGGGCGACCTGTTCCAGGGAGCTTGGCGTGGTGCGGCGTGGCGACGTCCATACTTCCGACGGCCCCGGCAATCGGCATGGATGGCGGTTGTCCACATCAACGCCGGTCCAGTGCGGCAGCCTCCGCGCAGAGCCTCCATCGAGTCGGCATGATCGTGGTGGGGACGTGGAGGTGACTTTGGCCTTGAGGGAGCAGAACGGCACCAACACATCTCACCAAAACAGGGACTGAACCCTCAGGGATGACGGAACACGAACGTCAGGAACCAGAGCTTGGGCTGAGAGGGGACCCAGGCCCCACCAAGTGGGCCCAGGATGGAGACCATGGGGCTCCCTTCCCTCTGCCTGAGTCTTGAGGACCAGTCCCTGCAGTTTGGGAAGGAGTAGACGCGGGCCCAGGTCGGAATCTGGTGGGGGTGTTTGGGAGGTCCTCTAGAGTCTGACACCAGCAGGGTCTTGAAAGGCAATACAGGGCCCTTAGCGGGGAGTGGAGAGGCGGCTCCCAGGCCAACGAAATAGCACAGAAAGGTCATGAAGGAGAAAGGAGTCCAGAAACCCTGTGTGCCTTTGGTGTGTGTGCTTGTGGTGTGTGTGCCTGTGGTGTGGGTGTGTGCCGTGTGAGGTGTATGTGTGTGTGGTATGTCACAAATGTGTTCTGTGTGGTGGGTTGCGTGTGCATGTGAGGTGTGTGAGCGTGTGGATGGACGTGTCCACACAAGTGTCTCGTGCAAGCCACCCACACGGACCTGGGCACGTGGTTTTAGGGGCAGCAGATCCCCTCACTGCCCCCTGACTCATGAGGGGAACAGGATGAGAGATGGCCAAATGGGGGCCTTGGGAAAGTTCCTGCACTTGATAGTTGAGACCCTGAGCGGGGAGAGGCCCCTCAGGGCCGCATGCCCCTCACCCCCGCCTCTTCCTCCACCTCGGCCTTGGTGGGACCTCCGAGGGAGGGGGCAGGCTCAGGGCGGTGGTGTCCGACCTGACCTGGAGGGAGCGTGCCAGCCTGGGCTCCCTGGGGTGTATTAACACGGGGACCTTTCTGATCGACATCCTGCGTGAAGCAGGAAATTGAGGGAAAGGACCCACCCTGGGCTCACTGAAAGGCCACCATGGGAGGTGTTGCGGTCAAAGCTGAGGGCCACGTATGTGGCCTGCAGCACCCCTAGGCTCTTTGCCCACGCTGCGCTCCAGTTGGCTGCAGGGGCCTCCGGGTCGACGGGGATGGCCCCTGCTTTTTGAGGCACGCTGGACTCCATTGCTGCCATAGCACCGGGTTTTGCTGCTCCTCAGTTAGGACCGAGCCTGCGGCTTTCTATCCTGCCTGGCGTGTGACCAGGAAGGTAGTGGATCAGTTTCTTTCTCCCTAGGTGTACGTGTCTCCTGCTTCTCCTGTGACCAGAGAGCTCAGAAGCGTAAACTCTGCGCATCCCAAGCAGGACATAGAAGAAAACAGTGATTCGGGGCGCTGTCAGGACAGGTGTCGGTGTTCAGAAGGTCACGTTTGCCTGTGTGTGATAGGAACAAGCAGGTGCGCCAAGGGCGCCCTGTTCCAGGGAGCTTGGCGTGATGTGGCGTTGAGAAGTCCATCCTTCCAACGGCCCCGGCAGTCGGCAGGGAGGGCGGTGTCCACATCAACACCGGGCAAGTGCGGCAGCCTCTGCGCAGAGCTCCCTCGAGACGGCCATACTCGGTGTGGGAATGTGGAGGCGACGTTGGCCTTGTGGGAGCAGCGTGGCACCAACACATCTCACCAAAACCAGGACTGAACCCTTAGGGATGACGGAACACGAACGTCAGGAACCGAGCTTGGTCTGAGAGGGGACCCAGGCCCCAACAAGTGGGACCAGAAGGGAGTGGACTCCCTTCCCTCGGCCAGAGTCTGGAGGACCAGTCCCGGCAGTTTGGGAAGGAGTAGACGCGGGCCCAGCTTGGATCTGGTGGGGGTGTTAGGGACGTCGTCTAGAGACTGACAACAGCAGGGTCATGAAATGCAAGAGAGGGCCATTGGCGGTGGGTGAAACGGCGGCTCCAGGCCAACGAAATAGCACAGACAGGTTATGAAGGAGAAAGGATTCCCGAAAATCTTGTGCCTGTGGTGTGTGTGCTTGTGGTGTGTGTGCCTGTGTTGTGGGTGTGTTGGGCGTGTGTGTTGTATGTGTGTGGTATGTCACAAATGTGTTCTGTGCGGTGGGTTGCGTGTGCATGTGTTGTTTGTGAGCGTGTGGATGGACGTGTCCGCAAAGGTGTCTCGTGCGGGCCACCCACACGGGCCCTGGACACGTGGTTTTTGGGGCAGGAGATTCCTCACTGCTCCCGGACTCAGGAGGGGAACAGGATGTGAGATGGCCAAATGGGGGCCTTGGAAAGCTCCTGCAATTGATCGCTGAGACCCTGAGCTGGGAGAGGCCCCTCATGGCCACATGCCCCTCACCCCCGCCTCTTCCTCCACCTCGGCCTTGGTGGGATCTCCGAGGGAGTGGGCAGGCTCAGGGCGGAGGTGTCCGACCTGACCTGGAGGGAGCGTGCCAGCCTGGGCTCCCAGTGGGTGCATCATCACGGGGAAATTTGGGATCGACATCCTGCGTGAAGCAGGAAGTTGAGGGCCAGGACCCACCGCGGGTTCACTGAAAGGCCACCATGGGAGGTGTTTCGGTCAAAGCTGAGGGCCACGTAGGTGGCCTGCAGCACCCCTAGGCTCTTTGACCACCCTGCCTGCCAGTTGGCTGCGGGGGACCCCGGGTGGGGCGGGGGGCGGGCCCCGGCTTTATGAGGCAGGCTGGACTCCATTGCTGCCATAGCAACGTTTTGTTGCTCCTCAGTTAGGCCCAAGCCTGCGGCTTTCTATCCTGCCTGGAGTGTGACCAGGAATGTAGTGGAGCGGTTTCTGTCTCCCGTCGGATACGTGTCTCCTTCTTCTCCTGTGACTGGAGAACTCGGAAGCGAACCTCTGCGCACCACAAGCAGGACACAGAAAAAAACAGAGGATCGGGGCACTGTCAGGATTTGTGTCGGGGTACAGAAGGTCACGTTTGCCAGGCTGTGATAGGAACAGCGAGGTGCGCCCACGGCGCCCTGTTCCAGGGAGCTTGGGGTCGTGTGGCGTGGCGTCTTCCATCATTCCGAAGACCCCAGTAGGCGGCAGGGTCTGCGGTGTCCACAACCACACCGGGCCAGTGTGGCAGCCTCCGCGCAGAGCTCCCTCATGTCGGCCATGCTCGTGGTGGAGAAGTGGAGGTGACGTTGGCCTTGTGGGAGCAGCGCGACACTAACACATATCACCAAAACAGGGACTGAACCCTTAGGGATGACGGAACACGATCGTCCGGAACCGAGCTGGGCAGAGAGGGGACCCAGGCCCCAACAACTGGGCCCAGGAAGGAAACCATGGGCTCCTTTCCCTCTGCCTGAGTCTTGAGGACGAGACCCGGCAGTTTTGGAAGGAGTAGACGCGGGCCCATCTCGGATCTGGTGGGGGTGTTAGGGAGGTCTTCTAGAGACTGACACCAGCAGGGTCTTGAAAGGCAAGAGACGGCCCTTAGCGGTGGGTGGAGAGGCCGCTCCAGGCCAACGAAATAGCAAAGAAAGGTCATGAAGGAGAAAGGATTCCGGAAAACCTGTGTGCCTGAGGTGTGTGTGCTTGTGGTGTGTGTGCCTGTGGTGTGGGTGTGTTGCGAGTGTGTTGCGTATGTGTGTGTGGTATGTCACAAATGTGTACTGTGTGGTGGGTTGCGTGTACATGTGGTGTGTGAGCATGTAGATGGAGGTGTCCGCACGGGTGTCTCGTGCGGCCCACCCACACGTGCCCTGGGCACGTGATTTTTGGGGCAGCAGATCCCTCACTCAGGAGGGGAACAGGATGTGAGATGGCAAAATGGGGGCCTTGGAAAGCTCCTGCACTTGATAGTTGAGACCCTGAGCGGGGAGAGGCCCATCAGGGCCACATGCCCCTCTCCCTCGCCTCTTGCTCCACCTCAGCCTTGGTGGACCTCCAAGGGAGGGGGCAGGCTCAGGGCGTTGGTGTCCGACCTGACCCGGAGGGAGCGTGCCAGCCTGGGCTCCCAGTGGGTGCATCATCACGGGGAACTTTAGTATCGACATCCACCGTGAAACAGGAAGTTGAGGGCCAGGACCCAGAGCAGGTTCAATGAAAGGCCACCTTGTGAGGTGTTGCGGTCAAAGCTGAGGGCCACGTAAGTGGCTGCAGCACCCCTAGGCTCTTTGTCCACCATGCCCGTCAGTTGGCTGCGGGGGCCTCCGGGTGGAGGGGGGCGGCCCCGGCTTTTTGAGGCATGGTGGGCTCCCATTGCTGCCATAGCAACGGGTTTTGTTTCTCCTCAGTTTTGCCCGAGCCTGCGGTTTTTTATCCTGCCTGGAGTGTGACCAGGAAGGTAGTGGAGCGGTTTCTGTCTCCAGTGGAGGTAGGTGTCTCCTGCTTCTCCTGTGACCGGAGAGCTTGGAAGCGTAAACTCTGCGCATCCCAAGCAGGACACAGAACAAAACAGTGATTCGGGGCGCTGTCAGGACCGGTGTCGGGGTTCAGAAGGTCACGTTTGCCAGGCTGTGATAGGAACAAGCAGGTGCGCCCAGGGCGACCTGTTCCAGGGAGCTTGGCGTGGTGCGGCGTGGCGACGTCCATACTTCCGATGGCCCCGGCAAGCGGCAGGGATGGCGGTGTCCACATCAACGCCGGTCCAGTGCGGCAGCCTCCGCGCAGAGCTCCATCTAGTCGGCCATGATCGTGGTGGGGACGTGGAGGTGACTTTGGCCTTGAGGGAGCAGAACGGCACCAACACATCTCACCAAAACAGGGACTGAACCCTCAGGGATGACGGAACACGAACGTCAGGAACAGAGCTTGGGCTGAGAGGGGACCCAGGCCCCACCAAGTGGGCCCAGGATGGAGACCATGGGGCTCCCTTCCCTCTGCCTGAGTCTTGAGGACCAGTCCCGGCAGTTTGGGAAGGAGTAGACGCGGGCCCAGGTCGGATCTGGTGGGGGTGTTTGGGAGGTCCTCTAGAGTCTGACACCTGCAGGGTCTTGAAAGGCAAGACAGGGCCCTTAGCGGGGAGTGGAGAGGCGGCTCCAGGCCAACGAAATAGCACAGAAAGGTCATGAAGGAGAAAGGAGTCCAGAAACCCTGTGTGCCTGTGGTGTGTGTGCTTGTGGTGTGTGTGCCTGTGGTGTGGGTGTGTTGCGAGTGTGTGGCGTATGTGTGTGTGGTATGTCACAAATGTGTTCTGTGTGGTGGGTTGCGTGTGCATGTGGTGTGTGAGCGTGTAGATGGAGGTGTCCGCACGGGTATCTCATGCGGCCCACCCACACGTGCCCTGGGCACGTGATTTTTGGGGCAGCAGATCCCTCACTGCCCCCCTACTCAGGAGGGGAACAGGATGTGAGATGGCAAAATGGGGGGCCTTGGAAAGCTCCTGCACTTGATAGTTGAGACCCTGAGCGGGGAGAGGCCCATCAGGGCCACATGCCCCTCTCCCTCGCCTCTTGCTCCACCTCAGCCTTGGTGGGACCTCCAAGGGTGGGGGCAGGCTCAGGGCGTTGGTGTCCGACCTGACCTGGAGGGAGCGTGCCAGCCTGGGCTCCCAGTGGGTGCATCATCACGGGGAACTTTAGGATCGACATCCACCGTGAAGCAGGAAGTTGAGGGCCAGGACCCAGAGCAGGTTCAATGAAAGGCCACCTTGTGAGGTGTTGCGGTCAAAGCTGAGGGCCACGTAAGTGGCTGCAGCACCCCTAGGCTCTTTGTCCACCATGGCCGTCAGTTGGCTGCGGGGGCCTCCGGGTGGAGGGGGGCGGCCCCGGCTTTTTGAGGCACGGTGGGCTCCATTGCTGCCATAGCAACGGGTTTTGTTTCTCCTCAGTTTTGCCCGAGCCTGCGGTTTTTTATCCTGCCTGGAGTGTGACCAGGAAGGTAGTGGAGCGGTTTCTGTCTCCAGTGGAGGTAGGTGTCTCCTGCTTCTCCTGTGACCGGAGAGCTTGGAAGCGTAAACTCTGCGCATCCCAAGCAGGACACAGAACAAAACAGTGATTCGGGGCGCTGTCAGGACCGGTGTCGGGGTTCAGAAGGTCACGTTTGCCAGGCTGTGATAGGAACAAGCAGGTGCGCCCAGGGCGACCTGTTCCAGGGAGCTTGGCGTGGTGCGGCGTGGCGACGTCCATACTTCCGACGGCCCCGGCAAGCGGCAGGGATGGCGGTGTCCACATCAACGCCGGTCCAGTGCGGCAGCCTCCGCGCAGAGCTCCATCTAGTCGGCCATGATCGTGGTGGGGACGTGGAGGTGACTTTGGCCTTGAGGGAGCAGAACGGCACCAACACATCTCACCAAAACAGGGACTGAACCCTCAGGGATGACGGAACACGAACGTCAGGAACAGAGCTTGGGCTGAGAGGGGACCCAGGCCCCACCAAGTGGGCCCAGGATGGAGACCATGGGGCTCCCTTCCCTCTGCCTGAGTCTTGAGGACCAGTCCCGGCAGTTTGGGAAGGAGTAGACGCGGGCCCAGGTCGGATCTGGTGGGGGTGTTTGGGAGGTCCTCTAGAGTCTGACACCTGCAGGGTCTTGAAAGGCAAGACAGGGCCCTTAGCGGGGAGTGGAGAGGCGGCTCCAGGCCAACGAAATAGCACAGAAAGGTCATGAAGGAGAAAGGAGTCCAGAAACCCTGTGTGCCTGTGGTGTGTGTGCTTGTGGTGTGTGTGCCTGTGGTGTGGGTGTGTTGCGAGTGTGTGGCGTATGTGTGTGTGGTATGTCACAAATGTGTTCTGTGTGGTCGGTTGCGTGTGCATGTGGTGTGTGAGCGTGTAGATGGAGGTGTCCGCACGGGTATCTCGTGCGGCCCACCCACACGTGCCCTGGGCACGTGATTTTTGGGGCAGCAGATCCCTCACTGCCCCCCTACTCAGGAGGGGAACAGGATGTGAGATGGCAAAATGGGGGCCTTGGAAAGCTCCTGCACTTGATAGTTGAGACCCTGAGCGGGGAGAGGCCCATCAGGGCCACATGCCCCTCTCCCTCGCCTCTTGCTCCACCTCAGCCTTGGTGGGACCTCCAAGGGAGGGGGCAGGCTCAGGGCGTTGGTGTCCGACCTGACCCGGAGGGAGCGTGCCAGCCTGGGCTCCCAGGGGTGCATCATCACGGGGAACTTTAGGATCGACATCCACCGTGAAGCAGGAAGTGAGGGCCAGGACCCAGAGCAGGTTCAATGAAAGGCCACCTTGTGAGGTGTTGCGGTCAAAGCTGAGGGCCACGTAAGTGGCTGCAGCACCCCTAGGTTCTTTGTCCACCATGCCCGTCAGTTGGCTGCGGGGGCCTCCGGGTGGAGGGGGGGCGGCCCCGGCTTTTTGAGGCACGGTGGGCTCCATTGCTGCCATAGCAACGGGTTTTGTTTCTCCTCAGTTTGCCCGAGCCTGCGGTTTTTTATCCTGCCTGGAGTGTGACCAGGAAGGTAGTGGAGCGGTTTCTGTCTCCAGTGGAGGTAGGTGTCTCCTGCTTCTCCTGTGACCGGAGAGCTTGGAAGCGTAAACTCTGCGCATCCCAAGCAGGACACAGAACAAAACAGTGATTCGGGCGCTGTCAGGACCGGTGTCGGGGTTCAGAAGGTCACGTTTGCCAGGCTGTGATAGGAACAAGCAGGTGCGCCCAGGGCGACCTGTTCCAGGGAGCTTGGCGTGGTGCGGCGTGGCGACGTCCATACTTCCGACGGCCCCGGCAAGCGGCATGGATGGCGGTGTCCACATCAACGCCGGTCCAGTGCGGCAGCCTCCGCGCAGAGCTCCATCGAGTCGGCCATGATCGTGGTGGGGAAGTGGAGGTGACTTTGGCCTTGAGGGAGCAGAACGGCACCAACACATCTCAGCAAAACAGGGACTGAACCCTCAGGGATGACGGAACACGAACGTCAGGAACAGAGCTTGGGCTGAGAGGGGACCCAGGCCCCACCAAGTGGGCCCAGGATGGAGACCATGGGGCTCCCTTCCCTCTGCCTGTGTCTTGAGGACCAGTCCCGGCAGTTTGGGAAGGAGTAGACGCGGGCCCAGCTTGGATCTGGTGGGGGTGTTAGGGACGTCGTCTAGAGACTGACAACAGCAGGGTCATGAAATGCAAGAGAGGGCCATTGGCGGTGGGTGGAACGGCGGCTCCAGGCCAATGAAATAGCACAGACAGATTATGAAGGAGAAAGGATTCCCGAAAATCTTGTGCCTGTGGTGTGTGTGCTTGTGGTGTGTGTGCCTGTGTTGTGGGTGTGTTGGGCGTGTGTGGTGTATGTGTGTGGTATGTCACAAATGTGTTCTGTGCGGTGGGTTGCGTGTGCATGTGTTGTTTGTGAGCGTGTGGATGGACGTGTCCGCACAATTGTCTTGTGCGGGCCACCCACACGTGCCCTGGACACGTGGTTTTTGGGGCGCAAATCCCTCATTGCTCCCGGATTCAGGAGGGGAACAGGATGTGAGATGGCCAAATGGGGGCCTTGGAAAGCTCCTGCACATGATAGTTGAGAACCAGAGCGGGGAGAGGCCCCACAGGGCCACATGCCCCTCACCCCCGCCACTTCCTCCACCTCGGCCTTTGTGGAATCTCCGAGGGAGGGGGCAGGATTAGGGCGTTGGTGTCCGACCTGACCTGGATGGAGCGTGCCAGCCTGGGCTCCCAGTGGGTGCATCATCACGCGGAAATTTAGGATCGTCATCCTGCGTGAAGCAGGAAGTTTAGGGCCAGGACCCACAGCGGGTTCAATGAAAGGCCACCTTGGGAGGTGATTCGGTCAAAGCTGAGAGCCACGTAGGTTTCCTGCAGCACCCCTAGGCTCTTTGCCTACCCTGCCCGCCAGTTGGCTGCGGCGGCCTCCGGGTGGAGGGGGACGTCCACGGCTTTATGAGGCGTGCTGGGCTCCATTGCTGCCATAGCAATGGGTTTTGTTGCTCCTCAGTTAGGCCCAAGCCTGCAGCTTTCTATCCTGCTGGGAGTGTGACCAGGAAGGTAGTGGAGCAGTATCTATTTCCCGTGGAGGTAGGTGTCTCCTGCTTCTCCTGTGACTGGAGACCTCAGAAGAAAAAACTCTGCGCATCCGAAGCAGGACACAGAACAAAACAGTGATTCGGGGCGCTGTCAGGACGGGTGTCGTGGTTCAGAAGGTCACGTTGGCCTGGCTGTTTTAGGAACAAGCAGGTGCGCCTAGGGTGCCCTGTTCCAGGGAGCTTTGCGTGGTGGGGCGTGGCGACGTCCATACTTCCGATGGCCCCGGCAGGCAACAAGGTCGGGGGTGTCCACATCCACACCCGGCCAGTGCGGCAGCATCCGCGCAGAGCTCCATCGAGTCGACCATATTCGTGGTGGGGACGTGGAGGTGACGGTGGCCTTGTCGGAGCAGCGCGGCACCAGCACATCTCACCAAAACAGGGACTGAACCCTCAGGGATGACGGAACACGAGCGTCAGGAACCGAGCTTGGGCTGAGAGGGGACCCAGGCCCCACCAAGTGGGCCCAGGATGGAGACCATGGGGCTCCCTTCCCTCTGCCTGAGTCTTGAGGACCAGTCCCGGCAGTTTGGGAAGGAGTAGACGCGGGCCCAGGTCGGATCTGGTGGGGGTGTTTGGGAGGTCCTCTAGAGTCTGACACCAGCAGGGTCTTGAAAGGCAAGACAGGGACCTTAGCGGGGAGTGGAGAGGCGGCTCCAGGCCAACGAAATAGCACAGAAAGGTCATGAAGGAGAAAGGAGTCCAGAAACCCTGTGTGCCTGTGGTGTGTGTGCTTGTGGTGTGTGTGCCTGTGGTGTGGGTGTGTGCCGTGTGAGGTGTATGTGTGTGTGGTATGTCACAAATGTGTTCTGTGTGGTGGGTTGCGTGTGCATGTGAGGTGTGTGAGCGTGTGGATAGACGTGTCCACACAAGTGTCTCGTGCGAGCCACCCACACGGACCTGGGCACGTGGTTTTAGGGGCAGGAGATTCCTCACTGCTCCCGGACTGAGGAGGGGAACAGGATGTGAGATGGCCAAATGGGGGCCTTGGAAAGCTCCTGCAATTGATCGTTGAGACCCTGAGCTGGGAGAGCCCCCTCATGGCCACATGCCCCTCGCCCCCGCCTCTTCCTCCACCTCGGCCTTGGTGGGATCTCCGAGGGAGTGGGCAGGCTCAGGGCGGTGGTGTCCGACCTGACCTGGAGGGAGCGTGCCAGCCTGGGCTCCCAGTGGGTGCATCATCACGGGGAAATTTGGGATCGACATCCTGCGTGAAGCGGGAAGTTGAGGGCCAGGACCCACCGCGGGTTCACTGAAAGGCCACCTTGGGAGGTGTTTCGGTCAAAGCTGAGGGCCACGTAGGTGGCCTGCAGCACCCCTAGGCTCTTTGACCACCCTGCCTGCCAGTTGGCTGCGGGGGACCCCGGGTGGGGCGGGGGGCGGCCCCGGCGTTATGAGGCAGGCTGGACTCCATTACTGCCATAGCAACGTTTTGTTGCTCCTCAGTTAGGCCCAAGCCTGCGGCTTTCTATCCTGCCTGGAGTGTGACCAGGAATGTAGTGGAGCGGTTTCTGTCTCCCGTCGGATACGTGTCTCCTTCTTCTCCTGTGACTAGAGAACTCGGAAGCGAACCTCTGCGCACCACAAGCAGGACACAGAAAAAAACAGAGGATCGGGGCACTGTCAAGATTTGTGTCGGGGTACAGAAGGTCACGTTTGCCAGGCTGTGATAGGAACAGCGAGGTGCGCCCACGGCGCCCTGTTCCAGGGAGCTTGGGGTCGTGTGGCGTGGCGTCTTCCATCATTCCGAAGACCCCAGTAGGCGGCAGGGTCTGCGGTGTCCACAACCACACCGGGCCAGTGTGGCAGCCTCCGCGCAGAGCTCCCTCATGTCGGCCATGCTCGTGGTGGAGAAGTGGAGGTGACGTTGGCCTTGTGGGAGCAGCGCGACACTAACACATCTCACCAAAACAGGGACTGAACCCTTAGGGATGATGGAACACGATCGTCCGGAACCGAGCTTGGGCAGAGAGGGGACCCAGGCCCCAACAACTGGGCCCAGGAAGGAAACCATGGGGCTCCTTTCCCTCTGCCTGAGTCTTGAGGACGAGACCCGGCAGTTTGGGAAGGAGTAGACGCGGGCCCATCTCGGATCTGGTGGGGGTGTTAGGGAGGTCTTCTAGAGACTGACACCAGCAGGGTCTTGAAAGGCAAGAGACGGCCATTAGCGGTGGGTGGAGAGGCCGCTCCAGGCCAACGAAATAGCAAAGAAAGGTCATGAAGGAGAAAGGATTCCGGAAAACCTGTGTGCCTGTGGTGTGTGTGCTTGTGGTGTGTGTGCCTGTGGTGTGGGTGTGTTGCGAGTGTGTGGTGTATGTGTGTGTGGTATGTCACAAATGTGTTCTGTGTGGTGGGTTGCGTGTGCATGTGTGGAGTGTGAACGTGTGGATGGAGGTGTCCACATGGGTGTCTCGTGCGGGCCACCCACACGTGCCCTGGTCACTTGGTTTTTGGGGCAGCAGATCCCTCACTGCCCCCCGACTCAGGAGGGAAACAGGATGTGAGATGGCCAAATGAGGGCCTTGGAAAGCTCCTGCACTTGATAGTTGAGACCCTGAGCAGGGAGAGGCCTATCAGGGCCACATGCAACTCACCCCTGCCTCTTCTTCCACCTCGGCCTTGGGGGCACCTCAAAGGGAGGGGGCAGGCTCAGAACGTTGGTGTCCAACCTGACCTGGAGGGAGCGTGCCAGCCTGGGCTCCCAGTGGATTCATCATCACGGGGAACAAGGGATCGACATCCTGCGTGAAGCAGGATGTTGAGGGCCAGGACCCACCGCGGGTTCACTGAAAGGCCACCTTGGGAGGTATTGTGGTCAAAGCTGAGGGCCACGTAGGTGGCCTGCAGCACCCTTAAGCTCTTTGCCCACTCTGCCTGCCAGTTGGCTGTGGGGGACCCCAGGTGGGGCGGGGGGCGGCCCCGGCTTTCTGAGGCACGCTGGACTCCATTGCTGAAATAGGAACGGTTTTGTTGCTCCTCAGTTAGCCCCAAGCCTGCGGCATTCTATCCTGCCTGGAGTGTGACCAGGAAGGTAGTGGAGCGGTTTCTGTCTCCCGTGGTGATAGGTGTCTCCTTCTACTCCTGTGACCAGGGAACTCAGAAGCGTAACCTCTGCGCACCCAAAGAAGGACACAGAACAAAACAGAGATTCGGGGTACTGTCAGAACCGGTGTCGGGTTTAGAAGGTCACGTTTGCCATGCTGTGATAGGAACAGGGAGGTGCGTCCAGGGGCCCTGTACAGGGAGCTTGGCGTCGTGTGGCGCGGCGGCTTCCATCATACCGACGGCCCCGGCAAGCTGCATGGTCTCCGCTGTCCACAGCCAAACCGGGCCAGTGCGGCAGCCTCCGCGCCGAGCTCACTCGAGTCGGTCATGTTCGTGGTGGGGACGTGGAGGTGACGGTGTCCTAGTGAGAGCAGCGCGGGACCAACACATCTCACCGAAACAGGTACTGAACCCTTAGGAATGATGGAAAAGGAACGTCAGGAACCTAGCTTGGGCTGAGAGGGGACCCAGGCCCCACCAAGTGGGCCCAGAAGGGAGTGGTCTCCCTTCCCTCGGCCTGAGTCTGCAGGACCAGTCCCGACAGTTTGGGAAGAGTAGACGCGGGCCCAGCTCGGATCAGGTGGGAGTGATATGGAGGTCGTCTAGAGACTGACACCCGCAGGGGCTTGAAAGGTAAGAGATGGCCATTAGCGGTGGGTGGAGAGGCGGCTCATGGCAAGGAAATAGCACAGAAAGGTCATGAAGGAGAAAGGAGTCCAGAAACCCTGTGTGCCTGTGGTGTGGGTGTGTTGCGCGTGTGTGGTGTATGTGTGTGTGGTTGACACAAATGTGTTCTGTGTGGTGGGTTGCGTGTGCATGTGTAATGTGTGAGCGTGTGGATGGACGTGTCCGCACACGAATCTCGTGCGGGCCACCCACACGTGCCCTGGGCACGTGGTATTTGGGGCAGCAGATCCCTCACTGCTCCCGGACTCAGAAAGGGAACAGGATTGGAGACGGCCAAATGGGGGCCTTGGAAAGCTCCTGCACTTGATAGTTGAGACCCTGAGCGGGGAGAGACCCCTCAGGCCCACTTGCCCACACCCCCGCGTCTTCCACCACCTCGGCCTTGGTGGGATTTCCGAGGGAGGGAGCAGGCTCAGGGCATTGGTGTCCGAACTCACCTGGAGGGAGCGTGCCAGCCTGGGCTTCCAGTGGGTGCATAATCACGGGTAACTTTGGTATCGACATCCTGCGTGAAGCAGGAAGTTGAGGGCCAAGACCCACCGTGGGTTCACTGAAAGGCCACCTTGAGAGGTGTTTCGGTCAAAGCTGAGGGCCACGTAGGTGGCCTGCAGGACCCTTAGGCACTTTGCACACCCTGCCTGCCACTTGGCTGCGGGGGCCCCCGGGTGGGGCGGGGGGCGGCCCCGGTTTTATGAGGCAGGTTGGACTCCTTTGCTGCCATAGGAACGATTTGTTGTTCCTCAGTTAGGCCCAAGCCTGCGGCATTCTTACCTGCCTGGAGTGTGACCAGGAATGTAGTGGAGCGGTTTCTGTCTCCCGTGGTGTTAGGTTTCTCCTTCTTCTCCTGTGACCTGAGAACTCAGAAGTGTAACCTCGGCTCATCCCATGAAGGACACAGAACCAAACAGTGATCGGGTCGCTATCAGGACTGGTGTAGGGGTTCAGAAGGTCACGTTTGCTATGCTGTGATAGGAACAGGGATGTGTGCCCAGGGCGCCCTGTTTCAGGGAGCTTGGCGTCGTGTGGTGTGGCGGCTTCCATCATACCGACGACCCCGACAGGCGGCAGGGTCTACAGTGTCCTCAGCCACCCTGGGCCAGTGGGGCAGCCTCCGCGCAGAGCTCCCGCGAGTCGGGCATGCTCGTGGTGAGGACGTGGAGGAGACGTTGCCCTTGTGGGAGCAGCGCGGCACCAACACATCTCACCAAAACAGGGACCGACCCTTAGGGATGATGGAACACGAACGTCAGGGACCGAGCCTGGGCTGAGAGGGGACCCAGACCCCAACAAGTGTGCCCAGAAGGGAGTGGTCACCCTTTCCTCGGCCTGAGTCTGGAGGACCTGTCCCGACAGTTTGGGAAGCAGTACTTCCGGGCCCAGCTCAGATCTGGTGGGGGTGTTAGGTAGGTAGTCTAGGGACTGACACCAGCAGGGGCTTGAAAGGCAAGAAAGGGCCCTTAGCGGGTTCTGGAGAGGCACCTCAGGGCAAGGAAATAGCACAGAAATGTCATGAAGGAGAAAGGAGTCCAGAAACCCTGTGTGACTGTGGCGTGGGTGTGTTGCGCGTGTGTGGCGTATGTGTGTGTGGTATGTCACAAATGTGTTCTGTGCGGTGGGTTGCGTGTGAATGTGTGGTGTGTTAGCGTCTGGATGGACGTGTCGGCACAGGTGTCTCGTGCCAGCCACCGTCCCCCTCACGTGCCCTGAGCACAAGGATTCAGGGGCAGCAGATCCCTCACTGCCCCCCGACTCAGAGGGGAACAGGATGTGAGATGGCCAAATGGAGGCCCTGGAAAGCTCCTGCACTTGATAGTTGAGATCCTGAGCGGGAAGAGGCCTCTCAGGGGCACATGCCCCTCACACCCGCCTCTTCCTCCACCTCGGACTTGGTGGGACCTCCGAGGGAGGGTCAGGCTAGGGGGATGGTGTTCGACCTGACCTGGAGGGAGCGCGCCAGCCTAGGCTCCCACAGGATGCATCATTACGGGGAGCATTGGGACCGTCATCCTGCGTGCAGCAGGAAGTTGAGGGCCAGGACCCACCGCGGGTTCAATGAAAGGCCACCTTGGGAGGTGTTTCGGTCAAAGCTGAGGGCCAAGTAAGTGGCCTGCAGCACCCCTAGTCTCTTTGCCCACCCTGCCCGCCTGTTGGATGCGGGGGCCTCCAGGTGGAGGGGGGCGGCCCCGGCTTTTTGAGGCACGCTGGACTCCATTGCTGCCATAGCAATGGGTTTTGTTGCTCCTCAGTTAGACCTGAGCCTGCGGCTTTCTATCCTGACTGGAGTGTGACCAGGAAGGTAGTGGAGCTGTTACTGTCTCCCGTGCAGGTAGGTGTCTCCTGCTTCTCCTGTGAACGGGGAGCACGGAAGCGTAACCTCTGCGCATCCCAGAAGGACACAGAACAAAACAGTGATTCGGGACACTGTCCGAACTGGTTTCGGGGGTCAGAAGGTCACGTTTCCCAGGCTGTGATAGGAACAGGCAGGTGCGCCAAGGGCGCCCTGTTCCAGGGAGCTTGGCGTGGTGTGGCGTGACGACGTCCATCCTTCCGATGGCCCCGGCAAGCGGCAGACACGGCGGTGTCCAGTGCCACACCGGGCAGTGCGGCAGCCTCCGCGCAGAGCTCCCTCGAATCGGCCATGCTCGTGGTGGGGACGTGGAGGTGACGTTGGCCTTGTGGGAGCAGCGCAGCACCAACACATCTCACCAAAACAGGTACTGAAACCTTAGGGATGACGGAACATGAACGGCAGGAATGGAGCTTGGGTTGAGAGGGGACCCAGGCCCCACCAAGTGGGCCCAGGAGGGAGACCGTGGGGCTCCCTTCCCTCTGCCTGGTCTAGAGGACCAGTTACGACAGTTTGGGAAGGTGTAGATGCGGGCCCAGCGGGGATCTGCTGGGGGTGTTAGGGAGGTCGTCTAGGGACTGACACAAGAAGGGACTTGAAAGGCAAGAGAGGCCCATTAACGGGGTGAAGGGGTGGCTCAGAGCAAGGAAATAGCACAGAAAGGTCATGAAGGATAAAGGAGTCTAGAAACCCTGTGTGGCTGTGGTGTGGGCGTGTTAGGCGTGTGTGGCGTATGTGTTTGTGGTATGTCACAAATGTGTTCTGTGTGGTGGGTTGCGTGTGCATGTGTGGTGTGTGAGCGTCTGGATGGACGTGTCCGCCCAGGTGTCTCATGCCGACCCCCGGCCCCCTCACGTTTCCTGGGTACATGGATTCGTGGGAAGCAGATCCCTCACTGCCCCCTGACTCAGGAGGGGAACAGGATGTGAGATGGCCAAATGGAGGCCCTGGAAAGCTCCTGCACTTGATAGTTGAGATCCTGAGCGGGAAGAGGCCTCTCGGGGCCACATGCCCCTCACACCCGCCTCTTCCTCCCCCTCGGCCTTGGTGGGACCTCCGAGGGAGGAGGCAGGCTAGGGGGGTGGTGTTCGACCTGACCTGGAGGGATCGTGCCAGCCTAGACTCCCAGTGGATACATAATTACGGGGAGCATTAGGACCGACATCCTGCGTGCAGCAGGAAGTTGAGGGCCAGGACCCACCGCGGGTTCAATGAAAGGCCACCTTGGGAGGTGTTTCGGTCAAAGCTGAGGGCCAAGTAGGTTTCCTGCAGCACCCCTAATTCTTTGCCCACCTTGCCCGCCAGTTGGCTGCGGCAGCCTCCAGGTTGAGGGGGGCGGCCCCGGCTTTATGAGGCGCGCTGGACTCCATTACTGCCATAGCAATGGGTTTTGTTGCTCCTCAGTTAGGCCCAAGCCTGCAGCTTTCTATCCTGCCGGGAGTGTGACCAGGAAGGTAGTGGAGCGGTATCTATTTCCCGTGTAGGTAGGTGTCTCCTGCTTCTCCTGTGACTGGAGAGCTCGGAAGCAAAAACTCTGTGCATCCCAAGCAGGACACAGAACAAAACAGTGATTCGGGGCGCTGTCAGGACTGGTGTCAGGGTTCAGAAAGTCACGTTGGCCAGGCTGTGACAGGAACAAGCAGGTGCGCCCAGCGTGCCCTGTTCCAGGGAGCTTGGCGTGGTGTGGCTTGGCGACGTCCATCCTTCCGACGGCCCTGGCAGGCGACAAGGTCGGGGGTGTCAACAGCCACACCCGGTCAGTGCGGCAGCATCCGCGCAGAGCTCCCTCGAGTCGGCCATGCTCGTGTTGGGGACGTGGAGGTGACGGTAGCCTTGTGGGTGCAGCGCGGCACCAACACATCTCACCAAAACAGGAACTGAACCATTAAGGATAAAGGAACACGAACGTCAGGAACCGACCTTGGGCTGAGAGGAGACCCAGGCCCCACTAATTGGGCCCAGGGTGGAGACCATGGGGGTCCCTTCCCTCGGGCAGACTCTGGAGGACCTGTCCCAGCAGTTTGGGAGGGAGTAGACGCGAGCCCAGGTCAGATCTGGTGGGGGTGTTAGGGACGTCGTCTAGGGACTGACACCCGCAGGGTATTGAAAGGCAAGAGAGGGCCATTAGCGTGGGGTGGAGAGGCGGCTCAGGGCAAGGAAATAGCACAGAAAGGTCATGAAGGAGACAGCAGTCCAGAAACCCTGTGTGCCTGTGGTGTGGGTGTGTTGGGCGTGTGTGGTGTATGTGTGTGTAGTATGTCACAAGTGTGTTCTGTGTGGTGGGTTGCGTGTTCATGTGTGCTGTGTGAGCGTGTGGATGGACGTGTCCGCACAGGTGTCTTGTGCCGGCCCCTGGCCCCCTCACGTGCCCTGGGCAAATGGATTCGAGGGAAGCACATCCCTCACTGTCCCCCGACTCAGGAGGGGAACGGGATATGGTATGGCCAAATGGGGTTCTTGGAAAGCTCCTGCACTTGATATTTGAGACCCTGAGCGGGGAGAGGCCTCTCAGGGCCACATGCGCCTCACCCCCGACTCTTCCTCCTCCTCGGCCTTGGTGGGATCTCCGAGGGAGGGGACAGGCTCAGGGCGGTGGTGTCCGACCGGACCTGGAGGGAGCATGGCAGCCTCGGCTCCCAGTGTGTGCATCATCACAGGGACCTTTGGGATTCACATCCTGCGTTTAGCAGGAAGTTGACGGCCAGGACCGACCGCGGGTTCAAAGAGAGGCCACCTTGGGAGGTGTTGCATTCAAACCTGAGGGCAACGTAGGTGGCCTGCAGCACCCCTAGGCTCTTTGCCCACCCTGCCCGCTACTTGGCTGTGGGGCCCCCGAGTGGAAGGCGCGGCCCCGACTGAACCCTTAGGGATGATGGAACACGAACGGCAAGAATGGAGCTTGTGCTGAGAGGGGACCCAGGCCCCACGAAGTGGGCCCAGGAGGGAGACCGTGGGGCTCCCTTCCCTCTGCCTGGGTCTAGAGGACCAGTTACGACAGGTTTGGGACGGCGTAGATGCGGGCCCAGCGGGATCTGCTGGGGGTGTTAGGGAGGTCGTCTAGGGACTGACACAAGAAGGGACTTGAAAGGCAAGAGAGGGCCATTAACGGGGGTGAAGGGGCGGCTCAGAGCAAGGAAATAGCACAGAAAGGTCATGAAGGATAAAGGAGTCTAGAAACCCTGTGTGACTGTGGTGTGGGCGTGTTAGGCGTGTGTGGCGTTTGTGTGTGTGGTATGTCACAAATGTGTTCTGTGCGGTGGGTTGCATGTGTGGTGGGTGAGCGTCTGGATTGACTGTCCGCACAGGTGTCTCGTGCCGACCCCCGGCCCCCTCACGTTTCCTGGATACATGGATTCGTGGGCAGCAGATCCCTCACTGCCCCCCGACTAAGGGGGGAACAGGATGTGAGATGGCCAGATGGAGGCTTTGGAAACCTCCTGCACTTGATAGATGAGATCCTGAGCAAGGATAGGCCTCTCAGGGCCATATGCCACTCTCAACCGCCTCTTCCTCTTCCTCCGCCTTGGTGGTCCCTCCGAGGGAGAGGGCAGGCTAGGGTGGTTGTGTCCGTCCTGACCTGGAGGGAGCGTGCCAGCCTGGGCTCCCAGTGGGTGCATCATCACGGGGAATTTTGGGATCGACATCTTGCGTGAAACAGGAAGTTGAGGGCCAGGACCCACTGCCGGTCCACTGAAAGTCCACCTTGGGAGGTAATGTAGTGAAAGCTGAGGGCAACGTATGTGGCCTGCAGCACCCTTAGGCTCTTTACCCACCCTGCCTGCCAGTTGGCTGCAGGGCCCCCGGGTGGGGCGGGGGGGGCCCCGGCTTTATGAGACACGCTGGATTCCATTGCTGCCATAGCAACGTTTTGTTTCTCCTCAGTTAGGCCCAAGCCTGGGGCATTCTATCCTGCCTGGAGTGTGACCAGGAAGGTAGTGAAGCGGTTTCTGTCTCCCGAAGTGGTAGGTGTCTCCTTCTTCTCCTGTGACCAGAGAACTCAGAAGCGTAACCTCTGCGGATCCCCAGCAGGACACACAGAAGAAACCAGTGATTCGGTGCGCTATCAGGACTGGTGACGGGGTTCAGAAGGTCACGTTTGCCGGGATGAGATAGGAACACGCAGGTGTGCCCAGGGTGCCCTGTTCCAGGCAGCTTGGCGTGCTGTGACGTGGCGGTATCCAACCTCCGAAGGCCCTGGCAGGTGGCAGTGTCTGCGGTGTCACAGCCACACCGGGCCAGTGCGGCAGCCTCCGCGCAGATCTCCCTCGAGTTGGCCATGTTCGTGGCGGTGATGTGGAGGTGACGGTGGCCTTGTGAGAGCATCGCGGGACCAACACATCTCAACAAAACAGGGACTGAACCCTTAGGGATGAAAGAACACGAACGTCAGGAACCGAGCTTGGGCTGAAGGATCCAGACCCCACCAAGTGGGCCAGAAGCGAGTGGTCTCCCTTCCCTCGGCCTGAGTCTGGAGGACCAGCCTGGCAGTTTGGGAAGGAGCAGACGCGGGCCCAGCTCGGATCTGGTTGGTGGTGTTAGGGAGGTCGTCTAGAGACCGACACCAGCAGGGTCTTGAAAGGCAAGGGAGGGCCATAGCGGTGGGTGGAGAGGCGGCTCCAGGCCAACGAAATAGCACAGAAAGGTCATGAAGGAGAAAGGAGTCCAGAAACCCTGTGTGCCTGTGGTATGTGTGCTTGTGGTGTGTGTGCCTGTAGTGTGCGCGTGTGTGTTGTATGTGTGTGTGGAATGTCACAATGTGTTCTGTGTTTTGGTTGCGTGTGCATGTGTGATGTGTGAGCGTGTGGATGGACGTTTCCACACAGGTGTCTCGTGAGGGCTACCCACACATGCCCTGGGCATGTCGTTTTTGGGGCAGCAGATCCCTCACTGTCCCCCGACTCAGGAGGGGAATAGGATGTGAGATGGCCAAATGGGGGCCTTGGAAACATCCTGCACTTGATAGTTGAGACCCTGAGCGGAGAGAGGCCCCCATGGCCACATGCCCCTCACCCCCGCCTCTTCCTCCACCTCGGCCTTGGAGGGATCTCCGAGGGAGAGGGCAGGCTCAGGGCGTTGGTGTCCGACCTGACCTGGATGCAGCATGCCAACCTGGGTTCCCAGTGGGTGCATCATCACGGGGAACTTTAGGATCGTCATCCTGCGTGAAGCAGGATTTTGAGGGCGAGGACCCACCGCGGTGCAATGAATGGCCACCTTGAACGGTGTGTTCGGTCAAAGCTGAAGGACAGATGGGTGGCCTGTAGCTAATCCCTTAAGCTCTTTGCCCACCCTGCCCGACAGTTGGATGCAGGGGCCCCCGGGTGATGCGGGGGGCGGCCCCGGCATTATGAGGTAGGCTGGACTCCATTGCTGCCATAGCAACGTTTTGTTGCTCCTCAGTTAGGCCCGAGCCTGCGGCTTTCTATCCTGCCTGGATTGTGACCAGGAAGGTAGTGGAGCGGTTTATGTCTCCCGTGGAGTTAGGTGTCTCCTTCTTCTCCCGTGAATGGAGAGCTCGGAAGCGTAATCTCTACGCATCGCAAGCAGGGTAGAGAGCAAAACAGTCATTCAGCGCGCTATCACGACCGGTGTTGTGGTTCAAAAGGTCACGTTTGCCAGGCTTGTGATAGGAACAGGCAGGTGCGCCCAGGGCGCCCTGTTCCAGGGAGCTTGGCGTCGTGTGGCGTGGCGGCTTTCATCATACCGACGGCCCAAGCAGGCGGCAGGGTCGGCGGTGTCCACAGCCACACCGGTCCAGTGCGCAGCCTCCGCGCCGAGCTCCCTCGAGTCGGCCCTGTTCGTGGCGGTGACGTGGAGGTGACGGTGGCCTTGTGAAAGCATCGTGGGACCAAGACATCTCACCAAAACAGGGACTGAACCCTTAGGGATGACGGAACACGAACGTCAGGAACCGAGCTTGGGCTGAGAGGTGACCCTGGCCCCACCAAATGGGCCCAGAAGGGAATGGTCTCCCTTCACTCGGCCTGAGTCTGGAGGACCAGTCCCGGCAGTTTGGGAAGGAGCAGACGCGGCCCAGCTCGGATCTGGTTGGGGTCTTAGGTAGGTCGTCTAGAGACTGACAACAGCAGGGTCTTGAAAGGCAAGAGAGGGCCATTAGTGGTGCATGGAGAGGCGCCCTGAGGCCAACAAAATAGCACAGAAAGGTTATGAAGGAGAAAGGAGTCCAGAAACACTGTGTGCCTGTGGTGTGTGTGCTTGTGGTGTGTGTGCCTGTGGTGTGGGTGTGTTGTGTGTGTGTGGTGTATGTGTGTATGGTATGTCACAAATGTGTTCTGTGTGCTGGGTTGCGTGTGCATGTGTGGTGTCGTGAGCGTGTGGATGGACGTGTTCGCCACGGGTGTCTCGTGCGAGCCACCCACACGTACCCTCGGCACGAGGTTTTTGGGGCAGCAGATCCCACACTTCTCCCCGACTAAGGAGGGGAACAGGATGTGAGATGGCCTAATGGAAGCCTTGGAAAGTTCCTGCACTTGATAGTTGAGACCCTGAGAGGGGGAGAGGTCCCCCAGTGCCACATGCCCCACTCCCTCGCCTCTTCCCCCACCTCGGCCTTGGTGGGATCTCCGAGGGAGGGGGCAGGCTCCGGGCGGTGGTGTCCGACCTGACCTGGAGGGAGCATGCCAGCCTGGGCTCCCAGTGGGTGCATCATCACGGGGAACTTTGGTATCGATATTCTGCGTGAAGCAGGAAGTTGAGGGCCAGGACCCACCACGTGTACACTGAAAGTCCACCTTGGGAGGTGTTGCGGTCAAAGTGGCCTGCAGCTCCCTTAGGCTCTTTGCCCACCCTGCCTGCCAGTTGGCTGCGGGGCCCCCTGGGTGTGGCGGGCGGCGGCCCTTGCTTTATGAGGCAGCCTGGACTGCATTGCTGCCATAGCAACGTTTTGTTGCTCCTCAGTTATGCCCAAGCCTGGGGCTTTCTATCCTGCCTGGAGTGTGACCAGGAATGTAGTGGAGCGGTTTCTGTCTCCCGTGGGATACGTATCTCCTTCTTCTCCTGTGACCGGAGAACTCGGAAGCATAACCTCTGCGCATCCCAAGCAAGACACAGAACAAAACAGAGATTCGAGGCACTGTCAGGTCCGAGGTAGGGGTTCAGAAGGTCATGTTTGCCAGGCTGTGATAGGAACAGGGAGGTGCGCACATGGCGCCCTATTCCAGGGAGCTTGGCGTCGTGTGGCGTGGCGGCCTCCATCATTCCGACGACCCCGGCAGGCGGCAGGGTCTGCTGTGTCCACTGCCACATCGGGCCAGTGCGGCAGCCTCCGCACAGAGCTCCCTCGAGTTTGCCATGCTCGTTTTGGGTACATGGAGGTGGCGTTGGCCTTGTGCGAGCAGCGCGTGACCAACACATCGCACCAAAACAGGGACTGAACCCTTAGGGATGACGGAACACGAACGTCAGGTACAGACCTTGGGCTGAGAGGGGACCCAGGCCCCACCAAGAGGGCCCAGGAGGGAGACCATGGGCCTCCCTTCCTTGTGCCTGGGCCTGTAGGACCAGTCATTTCAGTAGACGCGGGCCCAGCTCGGATCTTGTGGGGGTGATAGGGAGGTTGTCCAGAGACTGATACCAGCAGGGTCTTGAAAGGCAACAGAGGGCCATTAGCGGTGGGTGGAGAGGCGGCTCTAGGCCAACGAAATAGCACAAAATTTCATGAAGGAGACAGGAGTCCAGAAAACCTGTGTGCCTGTGGTGTGTGTGCTTGTGGTATATGTGCCGGTGGTATGGATGTGTTGCACGTGTGTGGTGTATGTGTGTGTGGTATGTCACAAAATTGATCTGTGTGGTGCGTTGCTTGTGCGTGTGTGGTGTGTGAGCGTGTGGATGGACGTGTCCGTACAGGTGTCTCGTGCGGGCCACACACACGTGCCCTGGGACATGGTTTCAGGGGCAGCAGATCCCTCACTGCCCCCGACTCAGGAGGGAAACAGGATGTGAGATGGCCAAAATGGGGGCCTTGGAAAGCTCCTGCACTTGATAGTGGGAGACTCTGACCAGGGAGAGTACCCTCAGGGCCAGATGCCCCTCACCCCGCCTCTTCCTCCTCCCCGGCCTTGATGGAACCTCGGAGGGAGGGGGCAGGCTTAGGGCGGTGGTGTCCGACATGACCTGGAGCGATCCTGCCAGCCTATGCTCCCAGGGGGTGTATCATCACGGGGAACTTTGGGATCGACATCCTGCCTGAAGCAGGAAGTTGAGGGCCAGGACCCACCGCGGGGTTCACAGAGAGGCCTCCTTGGGAGGTATTTCGGTCAAAGCTGAGGACCACGTAGGTGCCCTGCAGCACCCTTAGGCTCTTTGCCCACCCTGCCTGCCAGTTGGCTGCGGGGGCCCCGGTTGCGGCGGGGGGCGTCCCCGGCTTTATGAGGCAGGCTGGACTCCATTGCTGACATAGCAACGGGTTGTTGCTCCTCAGTTAGGCCCGGGCCTGCGGCTTTCTATACTGCATGGAGTGTGACCAGGAAGGTAGTGGAGCGGTTTCTGGCTCCAGTGGAGGTAGGTGGTCTCCTGCTTCTCCTGTGACCGGAGAGCTCGGAAGCGTAACCTCCGCGCATCCCAAGCAGGACACAGAACAAAAACAGTGATTCGGGTCGCTGTTAGGACCGGTGTCGGCGTTCAGAAGGTCACATTTGCCAGGCTGTGATAGGAACAAACATGTGTGCCCAGGGCGCCCTGTTCCAGGGAGCTTGGCGTGGTGTGGCGTGGTGAAGTCCATCCTTCCGACGGCCCAGGTAGTCGGCAGGGACGACGGTGTCCCACATCAACACCGGGCCAGTGCGGCAGCCTCCGCGCAGAGCTACCTCGAGTCGGCCATGCTCGTGGTGGGGACGTGGAGATGACGTTGGCCTTGTGGGAGCAGCGCGGGACCAACACATCTCACCAAAACAGGGACAGAACCCTTAGGGATGACGGAACACGAAAGTCAGAAACCGAGCTTGGGCTGAGAGGGGACCCAGGCCCCACCCAAGTGGGCCAGGAAGGAGAACATGGGACTCCTTTCCCTCTGCCTGAGTCTTGAGGACCAGTCCCGGCAGCTTGGGAAGGAGTAGACGCGGATCCAGCTCGGATCTGTTGGAGGTGTTAAGGAGGTAGTCTAGAGACTGACACCAGCAGGGTCTTGAAAGGCAAGAGAGGGCCATTTGCGGTGGGTGGAGTGGCGGCTCCAGGCCAAGAAAATAGCACAGAAAGGTCATGAAGGAGAAAGGAGTGCATAAACCCTGTGTGCCTGTGGTGTGTGTGCTTGTGGTGTGTGTGCCTGTGGTGTGTGTGCTTGTGGTGTGTGTGCCTGTGGTGTGGGTGTGTTGCACGTGTTCGGTGTATGTGTGTGTGGTATGTCACAAATGTGTTATGTGTGGTGGGTTGCATTTGCATGTGTGGTGTGTGAGCGTGTGGATGGACGTGTCACACAGGTGTCTCCTGCGGGCCACCCACACGTGCCCTGGCCACATGGTATTTGGGCAGCAGATCCCTCACTGCTCCCAGACTGCAGAGGGGAAAAGGATGTGAGATGGCCAAATGGGGGCCTTGGAAAGCTCCTGCACAGTCGAGACCCTGAGCGGGGAGAGGCCCCTCAGGGCCACATGCCCCTTTCCCTCGCCTCTTCCTCCACCTCGGCCTTGGTGGGAACTCCGAGGGAGGGGGCAGGCTCATTGCGGTGGTGTCCGACCTGACCTGAAGGACGCGTGCCACCCTGGGCTTCCAGTGGGTGCATCATCACAGGGAACTTTAGGATCGACATCCTGCGTGAAGCAGGAACTTGAGGGCCAGGATCCACTGTTATATCCAGTATTCGGGGACCCCAAGAAACACCAGGGAGCCGAGTCCGATGCAAGAACAAAGAGCCTTTAATCGAGCTAGCTCGAGCTCAATCTCCTACCGCAACGAAGAAGCAGCGGGTCGAGAGAGAGAGAGAGTTTCCCAAGGTGCAAGAGTTGTAAGGAGTAGTGAGAAGGCTGATGGTCGTGGCCCTAGCCGATTGGCTGAGTTCAGGGTCCTGTTCCGTTCCAAGGCGGGAACAGGTGTCTCTAGCTTTCAAGTCAGGAAACAGGTGTCTCTACTTCAGTGGATACGGGTCCTCTAAGGATTGGTCCCAGCTGGTCTGGTGAGAAGTGGAATCTGATTAATTGGTCCGGGCTGGTCTATTGTGGTGTGGATCCTAATTGTTTTGGTCCTAGTCTTTTGGAATCCCGAGTTGCCCTAATATTCCCCCCTTGTCTTGTGACTTATGGACCCAATCATGGGTCCAGTGGCTTTTCTATCTTGACCTCTTCTATTACCAGGGATCTGCATTGAGCACGGAGGACCATCAATTAGATGGCCTCCACGTGATCCCTGACAAACTAGATCAGCCTGTTGATGATACAGGGCCTGAGGATTAGTAACAGAAGTAGGATGACGAGGGGTCTGGTAAGGGACAAGACGAGGATAGTGAACTAGGGAGACTGTTAGAATGTTTCGGGGGGTGTAAGTATTCTTGAAAAACACCGGCAGTGACAAGCAGGGCTAACAGAGTTACCAACATCAGGGGAGTCGAATGTCCCGTAACCTGAGCTTGAGCAAGTTGCATTAGTCTTGATTGACGGTCCATTGAGTAACAAAGTCCTTTCAGATAGTGGAGAGGTGAGTGTGATGGACCCAGGTTGCCACGCCGTCTACTTTGAAAGCAGTGAGGGTTGTCAGCACCACGATGTAGGGTCCCTTTCAGCACGGCACAAGGGTCTCTCGGCAGTACCTTTTGATGTAGACTCAGTCTCCTGGCATGTACGAAGGAGGTGTCGGGGTTGGCCAGAGACAACAGGTAAGTTCCCCGAAACGAAAGGAGTTTTGGCAGCTGCTTGGGAATATTCCTTCAAGTCTCTATCCTGAGGTAGGCTACCAGAGTTAATTGGCTCCAATCATCATAGTGAAGCTAACAAGAAGTTATGTAGCCTCAATTTCTTACCACAGTCCTGACTCGAAACCCACAGCAATAATCACATTCCTGAGGGCCTGGCATCAGTCTAAATAGATCAAAATACATTCTAAACTCTTTAGAGATTTTATTTCCATGATTCTCATGTATGGCAGCATATGCTGGTTTAATAGAGGAAGACGCTCTGGAGCCACTCTTATTTTTCTATGGCCCGTCTTTTTCAGATTAGGATAAATCTCAAATCAACATAGAGGCCCATTGACGCTATAGCCAGGTGTCCTGGTGACTCTTTCCTGACCGTTGCCTGTCTTAGGTCGCCCCCCACTGTGAGGAGTCTTACCTGTCATTGGCTAACCGGCCCTCCTTCAGAGTCAGACCAGCATTAAGTTCTTGTAGTACAACCTGGCATTTGCTTCCAGGCAACGCCATTCACCGATGAGGGTCCCAGTCTAGGGCACTGCCTTAGGGGCCTGAGTCTTTTCCTTAGGTAGTATTACCAGGGCCAGTATCTCTGGTCTCTAACATCTTCTCCCTTTTCTGTTGAAATAGATTTTATGCTGCCGCTTAAAATTCTAAAGATAACAATATTAGAATGGAAACTCCAATATTGGTCATCATGGAAACAAAAAGTGAACAAAGTTAGAAAGATTATTATCCAGACCCCCAGTATTATACTCTTTTCTCAGGAATGTTTAGTCTTACTAAAAATGCAGAGGAGTAACAAACCTATTTTCAGGTCACATGAGAGCATCACTGATCTCCTAGTAACTTGTACTAATGCAATTAGATAAAATACAATCGGAATAAAATATGTAAGAGTAAAGTACAAAAGAACATGAGGCCTGGACACAAGCTAAAACAGAGAAAACGTAGCAAGGGTCAAGGAAATCCCTTGACTCTCCACAAGAGCAGTTGCCTTATCTGTCAGATTCTCCATTTTGTCCCCAAGTAGGAATAGCAGCGCTCTGGTTGGAGTGAATACTGCTTCCACATCTTTAAGGCCGATTGTTATACAAAGAGCATACTCAGGGTCCTGGAGAGTATTATCCTCCATCTCTCGTAGGTAGAGGGCAGTGGAGGCGTCGGAGTGATGTTCCAAAAAAGCGTGTCTACATCTCCCTTTGGGTCATCCTTTAAGGAACCGGAGGAGATGGCAGTGGCTTGGGGAGGCTGGACATAGGGCCGTACCAATCTATCAGAAATCCACAGAAGGGAGTCCATGTCCTGTGGAAATACACAAGTATACACTCGCCCCCATGTTAACACTGCATCCTATTATATCTTTTGAAGGCGGCTGGTGTATAAGCAGGGGCATTGTCCGTTTTGATTGCCCTGGAAATTCCCAAGTAGAAAAAGCATAGACAAAGGTGCTGGATCACATCCTTAAAGGCCTCTCCTGTATGTGCCAAGGCAATAACATGAGAAAAGATCCACACACACATGCACGTAGGAGAGTTTACCAAAAGATAGAACATGAGTAACATCCATCTGCCAAAGATCATTAGGCCTCAGGCCTCTAGGGTTCTAATTGACCTTTGCTAGAGGCAATTACTAGGTTTGCCCCTTTGTTAGTAAAGTAGCCAGCTGTGCCGAATAAGATGGAACTATCTTTCTAAGTATAAAGGGCAGATGTAACCATTTAAAGGTGCCTCATATTAAGCCTCATTAAAGGCCTGCAAAACCAAACTGGTCTTAAAGCTTGATCCACAAACCCCTTGCCATAGGGTGGGTCTATTTTTCATTCCCTAAGGCAAAATTTTCCATTGACACCTCTAACAAGACAGCTTAACGTTCTCAGAAGGCAGGCCAAAGGCAAATCCAGGACAATCTTCCCGATCTAGGGGAACAGTGAGAAAACATTTGGAACAGCCACAGAAAAAGGGAGGCTGTCGAGAATATTGCCAACATTTTCCCAGCCTCTGGATCAAAGGAGGAGAAATTTTAATCCTAATCCTGTGTAGTTTTAAAATCTATGTCTTTAACCATAGTCCGTCCTGACCACACATAAAATACCCCTTTTGAAAGATTTTTCCTTCACGAACCTTCTACAACTTGTCTTTGGCATTTAGATTTTGTCCAAAGCCATTTCTTTCCAAATAACCAGTCTGATTTAGAACGATATTACTTTTTACCTTCAGCAAAAGCATATTTCTATTTCTTATATCCTTCTTTCACATCTCCTACTTTCTAACATACAGAGTTGTTTTCCTTGATTCCCTCAGTCTTACACTCCCCAGAACGTTAACTGCTAGAAACATTAGTCTTCAGTGAAAACTAAGTAGTAACCAATTGTGAACTCTGTTATATCAGAATTTGTTAGATAGCAACCTTATGAATCCATTAAGCATAACGTATGTTTTCAACAGTTCCCAATATCCTTAGAGTTTTGCAACAGGTCCAAAGCACAAATCTACATCCAGTAATTAGTGTTTCAGCTTTTTATCATTATATGGTCAATGAATTAGTCTCAAGTTCTCACGCAAGCCAAACTTTCAACACTTTAGGTTACCAAGAACCCTGAAAGCTATCCCAACATTTACCCACGCAAACCACAAGGCAGACAAAGTTGACCATCACTTTCAGGCTTCCTTTTGCTAACAAATTGGAACAAAGATAACATGAGCTTGCTTGACCTTCAGTAAACCTCAGTAGAACAAAGTTTCACATTTAATACTGATAACTTTAGAGACAGATCCATAAAACTCCTATTTATTTGACCGAGGTGGTAGTAAAAGATCCCAACGGCCAATGTACAGAATCATATGGCTGCTAGTAAAACCTAGCTCCTTTAACATTGAGAAGTTTTCACCGAGCAATCAAAGACCCAATAAAGATGAAACCCAAAACTTTGGTTTTCCCTTAGAAAGAGAAAATATCTTTGTTTACATTATCTTCTCAGGAGCTGAACGGTCCAAGAAAACTTTGTTTTAAATGGAGAGAAAAGCAGAATTTTAATTTATACCCGTGTACTTTTGAAATCCCATTCATAATTTTCTCTTGTGGAAACAGTGAGGACAATTCAAAGGCGTTTGTTTCTTTATTTGTTTCCTTACAACAATGTAGGGGTGGGGAGCAGAATGCTACCTGAGGCATTGAAGAGGCAGAGACCTAGGCTCCATCCTAGGCGGTTGCAGAAACGGGAAGAGGAGGAAGGGAGGACAGAACGGGTACAGAGGCCTAGAGGCTTGAAGGCAGATTAAAGCAGCCTGAAGGCAGCCTGATGCACACAGGGTGGAGAAAAGACTTTTACGTGGTCTTAAAGTCCATCCTCCAGTTTAATGATTCGGACCTGGATGGGGTGGCCCTTGCCATCGGTGACCTGAGGCCGCCCTAGTCTGAAAGTATCCAGGACTTTTCGCTGGCTAACTTTCCTCGTGGGATGTGGAGGACTGAATACTGTGCTCCGATGTCGAAAAGGAAGTCAACAGGGGTCCCTCCACTTTAAGAGTTACCCTGGGCTCGGGGAGAGGGTCCGAACCCTGACTCCCCTAATCACTTAGTTCACCGAGCTCTAAGATTTTTACTCGATTAGCCTTGCTTTTCTTCCCAGCGACCCCCCTCGGACATTCTTGGGCCCAATACCCTATCTCCTTGCAGCATGCACACTGATCTTTCTGCAGCCTCTGCTTCCCCCCACCTCTGGTGGTTCCTTTACCTCCTTTGGAGTCATCAGCCAGTTGCCAGAGACGACGGTCTCCTTCCTCAGGATGGTCGGCAATGGTAGCTAGTAGTATTCTGACCAGGTCCCGTGTCTGTTTGCTGCTGACAGCCTCCATGGTGTGAGCCTGCCTATCCTCAGGAGGCTCCCAGTTGTTGTATACTTTTCGGCTCTTACCAGCATATCCTACAGACTTTTTTTTCTCCCAGTCTGTATATTTTCTGTCATTTCCTTCTGATGTCTGCGGCCGATTGATTTACAAAGGCCATGATAGCAACTGCCTTGCTTTCCAGAGCCTCTGGATCCATAAGGGTACAGGCACAGAACACCTCCATGATTCATTCCAAAAAGACTGTCAGGGACTCATCCTTCCTTTGTTGTATGTTCCCCACCTTGGCCAGATTGGTTGGCTTTCTAGTAGCCATTCGGAGTCCCCCCATTAGAGTCTGGCGGTAGACCCGGAGCCTCTCCTTACTGTCTGCCGTATTAAAATCCCACTCGGGCCGAGTTAAGGGGAATGAGTTATCTATCTGTGCCTAGTTGGTGGTGGGATTCCCGTCTGCACCTGGAACTAGTTTTTAGGCCTCATTGAGGATTCTTTTCCTCTCCTTAATCGTGAACAGGACCTGCAAAAGCTGCTGGCAGTCATCCCATATGGGCTGATGGGTAAAGAGAACAGAATCTAATAAATCAATAAGCCCTGCCAGTTTTTCTAAAAACTTTGGATCAGGTTGAGTCCGCCACACAATGCTCCACAAAATGACACACACAAAAACAGACAAACAGAGGGCCCCTAGAAACAATCCCGACGGTTTCCCTCACAAGCAGCCCCTTCAGGCCCTTGGCGGAAAACTCCCGACGGCTTCCCTCGCAAGCAGCCCCTTCAGACCCTTGGCGGAAACCTCCCGACGGCTTCCCTCGCAAGCAGCCCCTTCAGGCTCTTGGCGGAAACCTCCAGACGGGGTGAGGGACGTCTCCCTACACTTCCCACCATCGACCCTGCAAGAACAAAGAGCTTTTAATCGAGCTAGCTCGAGCTCAATCTCCTACCGCACCGACGCAGCAGTGGGTCGAGAGAGAGAGAGTTTCCCAAGGTGCAAGAGTTTTAAAGGAGTAGTGGGAAGGGTGATGGTGGTGGCCCTAGCCGATTGGCTGAGGTCAGGGTCCTGTTCCCTTCCAAGGCAGGAAACAGGTGTCTCTAGCTTTCAAGTCAGAAAACAAGTGTCTCTATTTGGGTGGAGACGGGTGCTCTAAGGATTGGTCCCTGCAGGTCCGGTGAGAAGTGGAATCTGATTAATTGGTCCGGGCTGGTCTATTGAGGGGTGGATCCTAATTGATTTGCTCCTAGTCTTTTGGAATCCCGAGTTGCCCTAACACCACCGCGGGTTCAATGAAAGGCCACCTTGCGAGGTGTTGCGGTCAAAGCTGAGGGCCAGGTAAGTGGCCTGCAGCTCCCATATGCTCTTTGCCCACCCTGCCCGCCAATTGGCTGCGGGGGCCTCCGGGTGGACGGGGGCGGCTCCGGCTTTTTGAGAGACGCTGGACTCCATTGATGCCATAGCAACGGGATTTGTTGCTCCTCACTGAGGCACGAGCCTGCGGCTTTCTCTCCTGCCTGGAGTGTGACCAGGAAGGTAGTGGAGCGGTTTCTGTCTCCCGTGGAGTTAGGTATCGCCTGCTTCTCCTGTGACCGGAGAGCTCGGAAGCGTAATCTCTGCGCATCCCAAGCAGGACACAGAACAAAACGGTGATTAGGGTCGCTGTCAGGAGTGGTGTCGGGGTTCAGAAGGTCACGTTTGCCAGGCTGTGATAGGAACAAGCAGGTGCGCCCAGGGCGCCCTGTTCCAGGGAGCTTGGCGTGGTGTGGCGTGGCCATGTCCATCCTTCCGACGGCCCCGGCAGGCGGAAGGGAGGGCGGTGTCCACATCAACACCGGGCCAGTGCGGTAGCCTCCGCGCAGAGCTCGCTCGAGACGGCCATGCTCATGGTGGGGACGTGGAGGTGACGTTGGCCTTGTGGGAGCAGCGCGGCACGAACACATCTAAACAAAACAAGGACTGAACCCGTAGGGTGATGGAACACGAACGTCAGGAACCGATCTTGGGCAGAGAGGGGACCCAGGCCCCACCAAGTGGGCCCAACAAGGAGACCATGGGGCTCCCTTCTCTCGGCCTGAGTCTGGAGGACCAGTCCTGGCAGTTTGGGAAGGAGTAGACGCGGGCCCAGCTCGGATCTGGTGGGGGTGTTACGGAGGTCGTCTAAAGACTGACACCAGCAGGGTCTTGAAAGCAAAAGGGGGCCATTAGCGGTGGGTGGAGAGACGGCTATAGGCCAACGAAATGGCACAGAAAGGTTATGAAGGAGAAAGGATTCCTGAAAAACTTGTGCCTGTGGTGTGTGTGCTTGTGGTGTGTGTGCCTGTGTTGTGGGTGTGTTGCACGTGTGTGGTGTATGTGTGTGTGGTATGTCACAAATGTGTTCTGTGTCGTGGGTTGCGTGTGCATGTGTGGTGTCTGAGCGTGTGGATGGACGTGTCCGCACAACTGTCTCCTGCGGGCCAACCACACGTCTCCTGGACACGTGGTATATGGGGCATCAGATCCCTCACTGCTCCGGACTCAGGAGGGGAACAGGAAGTGAGATGGCCAAATGGAGGCCTTGGAAAGCTCCTGCACTTGATAGTTGAGATCCTGAGCGGGAAGAGGCCTCTCAGTGCCACATGCCCCTCACACCCGCCTCTTCCTCCACCTCGGCCTTGGTGGGACCTCCGAGGGAGGGGGCAGGCTAGGGGGGTGGTGTTCGACCTGACCTGGAGGGAGCGTGCCAGTCTAGGCTCCCAGTGGATGCATAATCACGGGGAACATTGGGACCGACATCCTGCGTGCAGCAGGAAGTTGAGGGCCAGGACCCACCGCGGGTCATTGAAAGGCCACCTTGGGAGGTGTTTCGGTCAAAGCTGAGGGCCAAGTAGGTTTCCTGCAGCACCCCTAACTCTTTGCCCACCCTGCCCGCCAGTTGGCTGCGGCGGCCTCGGGGTGGAGGGGGGCGGCCCCGGCTTTATGAGGCACGCTGGACTCCATTGCTGCCATAGCAATGGGTTTTGTTGCTCCTCAGTTAGGCCCAAGCCTGCAGCTTTCTATCCTGCCGGGAGTGTGACCAGGAAGGTAGTGGAGCGGTATCTGTTTCCCGTGTAGGTAGGTGTCTCCTGATTCTCCTGTGACTGGAGAGCTCGGAAGCAAAAACTCTGTGCATCCCAAGCAGGACACAGAACAAAACAGTGATTCGGGGCGCAGTCAGGACCGGTGTCTGGGTTCAGAAGGTCACTTTGGCCAGGCTGTGATAGGAACAAGCAGGTGCGCCCAGCGTGCCCTGTTCCAGGGAGCTTGTCGTGGTGTGGCGTGGCGACGTCCATGCTTCCGACGGCCCTGGCAGGCGACAAGGTCGGGGGTGCCCACAGCCACACCCGGCCAGTGCGGCAGCATCCGCGCAGAGCTCCCTCGAGTCGGCCATGCTCGTGGTGGGGACGTGGAGGTGACGGTGGCCTTGTGGGTGCAGCGCGGCACCAACACATCTCACCAAAACAGGAACTAAACGCTTAGGGATAAAGGAACACGAAAGTCAGGAACCGATCTTGGGCTGAGAGGTGACCCAGGCCCCACTAAGTGGGCCCAGGAGGGAGACCATGGGGTTCCCTTCCCTCGGCCAGACTCTGGAGGACCTGTCCCGGCAGTTTGGGAGGGAGTAGACGCGAGCCCAGCTCAGATCTGGTGGGGGTGTTAGGGACGTCGTCTAGGGACTGACACCCGCAGGGTCTTGAAAGGCAAGAGAGGGCCATTAGCGTGGGGTGGAGAGGAGGCTCAGGGGAAGGAAATAGCACAGAAAGTTCATGAAGGAGACAGGAGTCCAGAAACCCTGTGTGCCTGTGGTGTGGGTGTGTTGGGCGTGTGTGGTGTATGTGTGTGTAGTATGTCACAAGTGTGTTCTGTGTGGTGGGTTGCGTGTTCATGTGTGCTGTGTGAGCGTGTGGATGGACGTGTCCGCAAAGTTGTCTCGTGCCGGACCCTGGCCCCCTCACGTGCCCTGGGCAAATGGATTCGAGGGAAGCACATCCCTCACTGTCCCCCGACTCAGGAGGGGAACGGGATATGTTATGGCCAAATGGGGGCCTTGGAAAGCTCCTGCACTTCATATTTGAGACCCTGAGCGGGGAGAGGCCTCTCAGGGCCACATGCCCCTCACCCTCGCCTCTTCCTCCACCTCGGTCTTGGTGGGATCTCCGAGGGAGGGGGCAGGCTCAGGGCGGTGGTGTCCGACCGGACCTGGAGTGAGCATGGCAGCCTTGGCTCCCAGTGGGTGCATCATCACAGGGACCTTTGGGATCCACATCCTGCGTTTCGAAGGAAGTTGACGGCCAGGACCTACCGCGGGTTCAAAGAAAGGCCACCTTGGGAGGTGTTGCGTTCAAACCTGAGGGCAACATAGGTGGCCTGCAGCACCCCTAGGCTCTTTGCCCACCCTGCCCGCACTTGGCTTGGGGCCCCCGGGTGGAAGGCGCGGCCCCGGCTATATGAGGCGCGCTGGACTCCATTGCTGCCATAGCAACTGGTTTTGTTGCTCCTCAGTTAGGCCCAAGCCTGCGGCTTTCTATCCTGTCCGGACTGTGACCAGGAAGACAGTGGAGCGGTTTCTGTCTCCCGTGGAGGTAGGTGTCTCTTTCTTCTCCAGTGACCGGAGAACTCGGAAGTGTAACCTCTGCGCATCCCAAGCAGGACACAGAGCAACACAGAGATTCAGAGCACTGTCAGGATTGGTGTAGGGGTTCAGAAGGTCACGTTTGTCAGGCTGTGATAGGAACAGGCAGGTGCGCCAAGGGCGCCCTGTTCCAGGGAGCTTGGCATCGTGTGGCGTGACGGCTTCCATCATTCCGACGGCCCCGGTAGGCGGCAGGGTCTGCCGTGTCCGCAGCCACACCGGACCAGTGCGACAGCCTCCGCGCAGAGCTGCCTCGAGTCGGCCATGCTCGTGGTGGGGACGTGGAGGTGACGTTGGCCTTGTGGGAGCAGCGCAGCACCAACACATCTCACCAAAACAGGGTCTGAACCCTTAGGGATGAGGGAACACGAACGTCAGGGACCGAACGTGGGCTGAGAGGGGACCCAGGCACCACCATGTGGGCCCTGAAGGGAGTTGTCTCCCTTCCCTCAGCCTGAGTCTGGAGGACCAGTTCCCGCAGATTGGGAAGGAGTAGACGCGGGCCCAGCTCGGATCTGGTGGGGGTGTTAGGGAGGTCGTCTAGAGACTGACACCAGCAGGGTCTTGAAAGGCAAGAGAGGGCCATTAGCGGTGGGTGGAGAGGCGGCTCCAGGCCAACGAAATAGCACAGAAAGGGTATGAAGTAGAAAGGAGTCCAGAAACCCTGTGTGCCTGTGGAGTGTGTGCTGTGGTGTGTGCCTGTGGTGTGGGTGTGTTGCGTGTGTGTGGTGTATGTGTGTGTGGTATGTCACAAATGTGTTCTGTGTGGTGGGTTGCGTGTGCATTTGTGGTGTGTTAGCGTGTGGATCGAGGTGTCCGCACGGGTGTCTCCTGCGAGACACCCACTCGTGCCCTGGGCACGTGGTTTTTGGGGCAGCAGATCCCTCACTGCCCCTGACTCAGGAGGGGAACAGGATGTGAGATGGCCAAATGGAGGCCTTGGAAAGCTACTGCACTTGATAGTTGAGACCCTGAGCGGGGAGAGGCCTCTCAGGGCCACATGCCCCTCACCCCCGCCTCTTCCTCCACCTCGGGCTTGGTGGGATCTCCGAGGGAGTGGGCAGGCTCAGGACGTTGGTGTCCGACCTGACCTGGAGGGAGCGTGCCAGCCTGGGCTCCCAGTGGGTGCATCATCACGAGGAACTTTAGGATCGTCATCCTGCGTTAAACAGGATGTTGAGGGCCAGGACCCACCGCGGGTTCAATGAAAGGCCACCTTGGGAGGTGTTGCGGTCAAAGCTGAGGGCCAAGTAAGTGGCCTGCAGTACCCCTAGTCTCTTTGCCCACCCTGCCCGCCTGTTGGATGCGGGGGCCTCCGGGTGGAGGGGGGCGGCCCCGGCTTTTTTTGAGGCACGCTGGACTCCATTGCTGCCAAAGCAACGGGTTTTGTTGCTCCTCAGTTAGACCTGAGCCTGCGACTTTCTATCCTGCCTGGAGTGTGACCAGGAATGTAGTGGAGCGGTTTCTGTCTCCCGTGCAGGTAGGTGTATCCTGCTTCTCCTGTGAACGGGGAGCACGGAAGCGTAACCTCTGCGCATCCCAGAAGGACACAGAACAAAACAGTGATTCGGGACACTGTCCGGACTGGTTTCGGGGTTCAGAAGGTCACGTTTCCCAGGCTGTGATAGGAACAGGCAGGTGCGCCAAGGGCGCCCTGTTCCAGGGAGCTTGGCGTGGTGTGGCGTGACGACGTCCCTCCTTCCGATGGCCCCGGCAGGCGGCAGACACGGCGTGTCCAGTGCCACACCGGGCCAGTGCGGCAGCCTCCGCGCAGAGCTCCCTCGAATCGGCCATGCTCGTGGTGGGGACGTGGAGGTGACGTTGGCCTTGTGGGAGCAGCGCAGCACCAACACATCTCACCAAAACAGGTACTGAACCCTTAAGGATGACGGAACACGAATGGCAGGAATGGAGCTTGGGCTGAGAGGGGACCCAGGCCCCACCAAGTGGGCCCAGGAGGGAGACCGTGGGGCTCCCTTCCCTCTACCTGGGTCTAGAGGACCAGTTACGACAGTTTGGGAAGGTGTAGATGCGGGCCCAGCGGGGATCTGCTGGGGGTGTTAGGGAGGTCGTCTAGGGACTGACACAAGAAGGGACTTGAAAGGCAAGAGAGGGCCATTAACGGGGGTGATGGGGCGGCTCAGAGCAAGGAAATAGCACAGAAAGGTCATGAAGGATAAAGGAGTCTAGAAACCCTGTGTGACTGTGGTGTGGGCGTGTTAGGCGTGTGTGGCATATGTGTGTGTGGTATGTCACAAATGTGTTCTGTGCGGTGGGTTGCGTGTGCATGTGTGGTGTGTGAGCGTCTGGATGGACGTGTCCGCACAGGTGTCTCGTGCCGACCCCCGGCCCCCTCACGTTTTCTGGGTACATGGATTCGGGGGCAGCAGATCCCTCACTGCCCCCCGACTAAGGAGGGGAACAGGATGTGAGATGGCCAAATGGAGGCTTTGGAAAGCTCCTGCACTTGATAGATGAGATCCTGAGCAGGGATAGGCCTCTCAGGGCCATATGCCCCTCTCAACCGCCTCTTCCTCCTCCTCGGCCTTGGTGGTCCCTCCGAGGGAGAGGGCAGGCTAGGGCGGGTGGTGTCCGTCCTGACCTGGATGGAGCGTGCTAGCCTGGGCTCCCAGTGGGTGCATCATAACGGGGAACTTTGGGATCGACATCTTGCGTGAAACAGGAAGTTGAGGGCCAGGACCCACTGCGGGTTCACTGAAAGTCCACCTTGGGAGGTATTGTGGTGAAAGCTGAGGGCAACGTATGTGGCCTGCAGCACCCTTAGGCTCTTTGCCCACCCTGCCTTCCAGTTGGCTGCGGGGCCCCCGGGTGGGGCGGGGGGTGGCCCCGGCTTTATGAGGCAGGCTAGACTCCATTGCTGCCATAGCAACGGTTTTGTTGCTCCTCAGTTAGGCCCAACCCTGCGGCTTTCTTTCCTTCCTGGAGTGTGACCAGGAATGTAGTGCAGCGGTTTCTGTCTCCTGTGGGGCACGTGTCTCCTTCTTCTCCTGTGACCGGAGAACTCGGAAGCGTAACCTCTGCGGATCCCAAGCTGGACACAGAACAAAACAGAGATTCGGGGCACTGTCAGGACTGGTGTCGGGGTTCAGAAAGTCACGTTTGCCAGGCTGTGTTAGGAACAGTGAGGTGCGCCCAGGACGCCCTGTTCCAGGGAGCTTGGCGTCGTGTGGCGTGGCGGCCTCCATTCTTCCGACGGCCCCGGCAGGCGACAGGGTCTGCGGTGTCCACAGCCACACCGGGCCAGTGCGGCAACCTCCGCGCAGAGCTCCCTCGAGTTTGCCATACTCGTGGTGGGGACGTGGAGGTGTCGTTGGCCTTGTGGAAGCAGCGCATCACCAACACATCTCACCAAAAAAGGGACTGAACCCTTAGGGATGACGGAACACGGACGTCAGGAACGGAGCTTGGGCTGAGAGGGAACTCAGGCCCCACCAAGTGGGCCCAGGAAGGAGACCATGGGGCTCCCTTCCCACTGCCTGAGTCTTGAGGACCAGCCCCGGCAGTTTGGGAAGGAGTACACGCGGGCCCAGCTCGGATCTGGTGGGGGTGTTAGGGAGGTCGTCTAGAGACTGACACTAGCAGGGTCCTGAAAGGCAACAGAGGGCCATTAGCGGTGGGTGGAGAGGCGGCTCCAGGCCAACGAAATAGCACAGAAAGGTTATGAAGGAGAAACGATTCCGGAAATCCTGTGTGCCTGTGGTGTGTGTGCTTCTAGTGTGTGAGCCTGTGGTGTGGTTTTGTTGCGCGTGTGTGGTGTATGTGTGTGTGGTATGTCACAAATGTGTTCTGTGTGGTGGGTTGCGTGTGCATGTGTGGTATGTGAGCGTGCAGTGGTCACGTGTTTTATGTGGCAGCAGATCCCTCACTGCTCCCGTACTCAGGAGGCAACAGGGTGTGAGATGGCCAAATGGGGGCCTTGGAAAACTCCTGCACTTGATAGTTGAGACTCTGACCTGGGAGAGGTCCCTCAGGGCCACATGCCCCTCACCCCCGCCTCTTCCTCCACCTCGGCCTTGGTGGGATCTCCGAGGGAGTGGGCAGACTCAGGGCGTTGGTGTCCGACCTGACCTGGAAGGAGCGTGCCAGCCTGGGCTTCCAGTGGGTATATCTTCACGGGCATCTTTGGGATCGACATCCTGCGTGAAGCAGGAAGTTGAGGGCCAGGACCCACCACGGGTTCAATGGAAGGCCACCTTGGGAGGTGTTTCGGTCAAAGCTGAGGGCCACGAAGGTAGCCTGCAGCACCCTTAGGCTCTTTGCCCACCCTGCCTGCCAGTTGACTGCGGGGGCCCTCGGGTGGGGCGGGGTGAGGTCCCGGCTTTATGAGGCAGGCTGGACTCCATTGCTGCCATAGCAACGTTTTCTTGCTCCTCAGTTAGGCCCAAGCCAGCGGCTTTCTTTCCTTCCTGGAGTGTGACCAGGAATGTGGTGGAGCGGTTTTTGTCTCCTGTGGGGTACGTGTCTCCTTCTTCTCCTGTGACCGGACAGCTCGGAAGCGTAACCTCTGCGCATCCCAAGCAGGGCACAGAACAAAACAGAGATTCGGGGCGCTGTTAGAACCTGTGTTGGGCTCAGAAGGTCACGTTTGCCAGGCTGTGATAGGAACAGTGAGGTGGGCCCAGGGCGCCCTGTTCCAGGGAGCTTCGCGTGGTGTGGCATTGCGACGTCCTTCCTTCCGACGGCCCTGGCATGCGGCAGGGTCGGCGGTGTCCACAGCCACACCGGGCCAGTGCAGCAGCATCAGCCGAGAGCTCCCTCGAGTCGGCCATGCTCGTGTTGGGACGTGGAAGGTGACGGTTGCCTTGTGGGAGCAGCGCGGCACCAACACATGTCACCAAAACAGGGACTGAACCCTTAGGGATGACGGAACACGAACGTCAGGAACCAAGCTTCGGATGAGGGGACACAGGCCCCACCAAGTGGGCCTAGGTAAGAGACCATGGTGCTCCCTCCCCTCTGCCTGAGTCTTGAGTACCAGTCCCGGCAGTTTGGGAAGGAGTAGACGCAGGCCCAGCTCGGATCTGGTG
>JAINVK010000784.1:0-86547 GCA_030068075.1 Paguma larvata
CCTTCAAGACCCTGCTGGTGTCAGTCTCTAGACGACCTCCCTAACACCCACCACCATATCCGAGCTGGGCCCGCGTCTACTCCTTCCCAAACTGCCGGGAATGGTCCTCCAGACTCTGGCCGAGGGAAGGGAGAACCACACCCTTCTGGGCCCACATGGTGGGGCCTGGGTGCCCTCTCAGCCCAACTGGGTTCCTGACTTTCGTGTCGTGTCATCCCTAAAGGTTCAGTCCCTGTTTTGGTGAGATGTGGTAGGTCCCGAAGTTCTCCCACAAGGCCACCGTCATCTCCACTTCACCAACACGGACATGGCTGACCCGAGGAGCTTGCGCAGAGCTGCCGCACTGGCCCGTGTGGGTGTGGACACCGCAGACCCTGCCACCTGCCGGGGCCGGCGGTATGATGGAAAGCCCCCACACCACACGACGCCAAGTTCCCTAGAACAGGGCGCCCTGGGCTCACCTCCCTGTTCCTTCACAGCCTGGCAAACGTGACCTTCGGAACCCCGACACCGGTCCTGACAGTGCCCCGAATCTCTGTTTTGTTCTGTGTCCTGCCTGGGATGCGCAGAGGTTACGCTTCCGAGTTCTCCGGTCACAGGAGAAGAAGAGACATGGACCGCATGGGAGACAGAAACCGTGACTACATTCCTGGTCACCTCAGGAAGGAAAAGCCGCAGTCTTGGGCCTAACTGAGGAGCAACAAAACGTTGCTATGGCAGCAATGGAGTCCAGCGTGCCTCATAAAGCCAGGGCCGCACCCCGTACCACCCTGGGCCCCCGCAGTCAACAGGTACGCAGGGTGGGCAAAGAGCCTAAGGGTGCTTCAGGCCACCTACGTGGCCGTCAGCTTTGACCGAAACACCTCCCAAGTGACCTTTCATTGAACCGCGGTGGTCCTGGCCCTCAACTTCCTGCTTCATGCAGGATGACGAAACCAAAATTCCCCGTGTTGATGCACCCACTGGGAGCCCCAGGCGTGCTCCCTCCAGGTCAGGTCGGACACCAACCGCCCTGAGCCTGCCCACTCCCTCGGAGATCCTACGAATTCCGAAGTGGAGGAAGAGGCGGGGGTGTGGGGCATGTGGCATTGAGGGCCTCTCCCAGCTCAGGGTCTCAACTATCAAGTGCAGGAGCTTTCCAAGGCCCCCATTTGGCCATCTCACATCCTGTTTCCCCCTGAGTCCGGAGCAGTGAGGGATCTGCTGCCCAAAAACCACGTGCCCAGGGAAGTGTGGTGGCTCGCACGAGACACCTGTGCGGAGACGTCCATTCACACGCTCACACACCGCATATGCACACGCAACCCACCAACAGAACACATTTGTGACATACCACACACACATACACCACACAGGCCCAACACCCACACCAAAGGCACAGACTCCACAAACACACACACCAAATGCACACAGGATTTCCGGACCCTTTGTCCTTCATAAATTTTCTGTGCTATTTCGTTGGCCTGGAGCCATCTCTCCACGCACCGCTAATGACCCTCTGTTGCCTTTCAAGACCCTGCTGGTGTCAGTCTCTAGACGACCTCCCTAACACCCCCACCAGATCCGAGCTGGGCCCGCGTCTACTCCTTCCAAACTGCCGTGACTGGTCCTCAAGACTCAGGTAGAGGGAAGGGAGCCCCATGGTTCCCTCCTGGGCCCACTTGTGGGACCTGGGTCCCCCTCTCACCCCAACTCGTTTCCTGACGTTCGTGTTCGTTATCCTTAAGGGTTCAGTCCCTGTTTTGGTGAGATGTGTTGGTCCCGCGCTGCTCCCAAAAGGCCAACGTCACCTCACGTCCCCGCAGCGAGCATGGCCAACACGAGGGAGCTCTGCGCGGAGGCTGCCGCACTGCCCGGTGTGGCTGTGGAAACCGCAGACCCTGGCACCTGCCGCGCCGTCGGAAAGATGGAGAACGCCACCCTCACATGACGCCAAGTTCCCTGGAACATGGCGCCCTGGGCGAACGTCACTGTTGCTATTGCAGCCTGGCAAACGTGACCTTCTGAACCCCGACACCGGTCCTGAGAGTGCCCCGAATCTCTGTTTTGTTCTGTGTCCAGTTTGAGATGTGCAGAGGTTACGCTTCCGAGTTCTCCGCTCACAGGAGAAGAAGGAGACACGTACCCGCAGAAGAAAGAAACCGCTCACAACATTCCTGGTCAGACTCCAGGCAGGATAAAAGCCGCATGCTGGGCCTTACTGGGAGCAAGAATACGTTGCTATGGCAGGAATGGAGTCCAGCCTGCCTCATAAAGCCGGGGCCGCCCCCCGCCCCAGCCGGGGGCCCCCGCAGCCAACTGGCAGGCAGGGTGGTCAAAGAGCCTAAGGGTCTGCAGGCCACATACGTAGCCCTCAGCTTTGACCGAAACACCTCCCAAGGTGGCCTTTCAGTAAACCAGCGGTGGGTCCTGGCCCTCATCTTCCTGCTTCACGCAGGATGGCGATCGCAAAGTTCCCCGTGATGATGGACCCACTGGGAGCCCAGGCTGGCACGCTCCCTCCAGGTCAGGTGGGACACCAACGCCCTGAGCCTGCCCCCTCCCTCGGAGATCCCACCAAGGCCGAGGTGGAGGAAGAGGCGGGGTGAGGGGCATGTGGCCCTGAGGGGCCTCTCCCTGCTCAGGGTCTCAACTATCAAGTGCAGGAGCTTTCCAAGGCCCACATTTGGCCATCTCACATCCTGTTCCCCTCTTGAGTCCAAGAGTGGTGAGGGAACTGCTGCCCCAAATCCACGTGCCCAGGGCACGTGTGGGTGGCCCGCAAGAGACACCTGTGCGGACACGTGCATCCACACGCTCACACACCACACATGCACACACAACCCACCACACAGAACACTTTTGTCACATATCACACACACATACTCCACACACGCGCAAACACCCACACCACAGGCTCACACACCAGAAGCACACACACCACAGGCACACAGATTTCCGGAATCCTTTCTCTTCATAACCTTTCTGTGCTATTTCGTTAGCCGGGAGCCGCCTCGCCACGCACCGCTAATGGCCCTCTGTTGCCTTTCAAGACCCTGCTGGTGTCAGTCTATTCCTCCTGAGTCGGGGGGCAGTGAGGATCTGCTGCCCCAAAAACCACGTGCCCAGGGCACGTGTGGTGTCCCTCATGAGACACCAGTGCGGAAACGTCCTTCCACACGCTCACACATCACACATGCACACGCAACCCACGCACAGAACACATTTGTGATATACCACACACATATACTCCACACACGCCAACACACCACACCACAGGCACACAGGTTTTCTGGATCCTTTCTCCTTCATGACCTTTCTGTGCTATTTCTTGCCTGAGCCGCCTCTACCCACCGCTAATGGCCCTCTCTTGCCTTTCAAGACCCTGCTGGTGTCAGTCTCTAGACGACCTCCCTAACACCCCCACCAGTTCCGAGCTGGGCCCGCGTCTACTCCTTCCCAAACTGCCGGGACTGGTCTCAAGACTCAGGCCGAGGGAAGGGAGACCACTCCTTCTGGGCCCACTTGGTGCTGCCTGGGTCCCCTCTCAGCCCAAGCTCGGTTCCTGACGTTCGTGTTCCGTATCCCTAAGGGTTCAGTCCCTGTTTTGGTGAGATGTGTTGTCCTGTGCTGCTCCCACAAGGCCAACGTCACCTCCACGTCCCCACCACGAGCATGGCCGATTCGAGGGAGCTCTGCGCGGAGGCTGCCGCACTGGTCCGTGTGGCTGTGGACACCGCAGACCCTGCCGCCTGCCGGGGCCGTCGGAATGATGGAACCCGCCACGCCACACCATGCCAAGCTCCCTGGAACAGGGCGCTGGGCGCACCTGCCTATTCCTATCACAGCCTGGCAAACGTGACCTTCTGAACCCCTACACCGATCCTGACAGTGCCCGAATCTTGATTTTCTGTGTCCTGCTTGGGATGCGCAGAGTTACGCTTCCGAGTTCTCCGGTCACAGGAGAAGAAAGAGACCTACCTCCAGGGTGACAGAAACCGCTCCACTACCTTCCTGGTCACACTGGAGACGGGATAGAATGCCGCAGGCTGGGCCTAAGTGAGGAGCAACAAAACCAGTTGCTATGGCAGCAATGGAGTCCAGCGCAAAAAGCCGGGGCCGCCCCTCCACCCGGAGGACCCCGCAGCCAACTGGCGGGCAGGGTGGGCAAAGAGCCTAGGGTGCTGAAGGCCACTTACGTGGCCCTCAGCTTTGACCGCAACACCTCCCAAGGTGGCCTTTCATTGAACCCGCGTGGTGTTAGGGCAACTCGGGATTCCAAAAGAGTAACCAAATCAATTAGGATCCACCTCAATAGACCAGCCCGGACCAATTAATCAGATTCCACTTCTCACCAGACCAGCTGGGACCAATCCTTAGAGCACCCGGATCCACCCTAATAGAGACACCTGTTTCCTGCCTTGAAAGCTAGAGACACCTGTTTCCCGCCTTGGAAGGGAACAGGACCCTGATCAGCCAATCGGCTAGGCCACGACCATCACCTTCCCACTACTCCTTTAAAACTCTTGCACCTTGGGAAACTCTCTCTCTCTCTCGACCCACTGCTGCGTCGGTGCGGTAGGAGATTGAGCTCGAGCTAGCTCGATTAAAGGCTCTTTGTTCTTGCATCGGACTCGGCTCCCTGGTGGTTCTTGGGGTCCCGAATTCTGGGCATAACATATGGGGGCTCGTCCGGGATACCCAAAACCCCCGAGGGACTCCCGACCCGAAGAGCCTGACTGACCATGGTCAATGTCTGTCTGTTGTCTGTCTCTTCTGTGTGAGCTCATTTTCTGAAGGACCGGCAAAGGACCTAGGCGGACGCGCTGGAGGGTCGCTGGTGGGGAGTGTAGGGAGACGTCCCTCACCCCGTCTGGAGGTTTCCGCCAAGGGTCTGAAGGGGCTGCTTGCGAGGGAAGCGTCGGGAGGTTTCCGCCAAGGGCCTGAAGGGGCTGCTTGTGAGGGAAACCGTCGGGATTGTTTCTAGGGGCCCTCTGTTTGTCTGTTTTTGTGTGTGTCATTTTGTGGAGCATTGTGTGGCGGACTCAAGCTAATCCAAAGTTTTTAGAAAAACTGGCAGGGCTTATTGATTTATTAGATTCTGTTCTCTTTACCCATCAGCCCATATGGGATGACTGCCAGCAGCTTTTGCAGGTCCTGTTCACGATTAAGGAGAGGAAAAGAATCCTCAATGAGGCCTAAAAACTAGTTCCAGGTGCAGACGGGAATCCCACCACCAACTAGGCACAGATAGATAACTCATTCCCCTTAACTCGGCCCGAGTGGGATTTTAATACGGCAGACAGTAAGGAGAGGCTCCGGGTCTACCGCCAGACTCTAATGGGGGGTCTCCGAATGGCTACTAGAAAGCCAACCAATCTGGCCAAGGTGGGGAACATACAACAAAGAAAGGATGAGTCCCTGACAGCCTTTTTGGAATGAATCATGGAGGTGTTCTGTGCCTGTACCCCTATGGATCCAGAGGCTCTGGAAAGCAAGGCAGTTGCTATCATGGCCTTTGTAAATCAATCGGCCGCAGACATCAGAAGGAAATGACAGAAAATATACAGACTGGGAGAAAAAAAAGTCTGTAGGATTTGCTGGTAAGAGCCGAAAAGTATACAACAACTGGGAGCCTCCTGAGGATAGGCAGGCTCACCATGGAGGCTGCCAGCAGCAAACAGACACGAGACCTGGTCAGAATACTACTAGCTACCATTGCCGACCATCCTGAGGAAGGAGACCGTCGTCTCTGGCAACTGGCTGATGACTCAAAAGGAGGTAAAGGAACCACCAGAGGTGGGGGGAAGCAGAGGCTGCAGAAAGATCAGTGTGCATGCTGCAAGGAGATAGGGCATTGGGCCCAAGAATGTCCGAGGGGGGTCGCTGGGAAGAAAAGCAAGGCTAATCGAGTAAAAATCTTAGAGCTAGGTGAACTAAGTGATTAGGGGAGTCGGGGTTCGGACCCTCTCCCCGAGCCCAGGGTAACTCTTAAAGTGGAGGGGACCCCTGTTGACTTCCTTGTCGACATCGGAGCACAGTATTCAGTCCTCCACATCCCACGAGGAAAGTTAGCCAGCGAAAAGTCCTGGAGACTTTCAGACAAGGGGGGCCTGGTCACCGATGGCAAGGGCCACCCCATCCAGGTCCGAATCATTAAACTGGAGGATGGACTTTAAGACCACGTAAAAGTCTTTTCTCCACCCTGTGTGCTTCAGGCTGCCTTCAGGCTGCTTTAATCTGCCTTCAAGCCTCTAGGCCTCTGTGCCCGTTCTGTCCTCCCTTCCTCCTCTTCCGTTTCTGCAACCGCCTAGGGTGGAGCCTAGGTCTCTGCCTCTTCAATGCCTCAGGTAGCATTCTGCTCCCCACCCCTACATTGTTGTAAGGAAACAAACAAACAAACGCCTTTTTAAATGTCCTCACTGTTTCCACAAGAGAAAATTATGAATGGGATTTCAAAAGTACACTGGTATAAAGTTAAAATTCTGCTTTTCTCTCCATTTAAAACAAAGTTTTCTTGGACTGTTCAGCTCCTGATAAGATAATGTAAACAAAGATTTTTTCTCTTTCTAAGGGAAAACCAAAGTTTTGGGTTTCATCTTTATTGGGTCTTTGATTGCTCGGTGAAAACTTCTCAATGTTAAAGGAGCTAGGTTTTACTAGCAGCCATATGATTCTATACATTGGCCGTTGGGATCTTTTACTCCACCTCGGTCAAATAAATAGGAGTTTTATGGATCTGTCTCTAAAGTTATCAGTATTAAATGTGAAACTTTGTTCTACTGAGGTTTACTGAAGGTCAAGCAAGCTCATGTTATCTTTGTTCCAATTTGTTAGCAAAAGGAAGCCTGAAAGTGATGGTAACTTTGTCTGCCTTGTGGTTTGCGTGGGTAAATGTTGGGATAGCTTTCAGGGTTCTTGGTAACCTAAAGTGTTGAAAGTTTGGCTTGCGTGAGAACTTGAGACTAATTCATTGACCATATAATGATAAAAAGCTGAAACACTAATTACTGGATGTAGATTTGTGCTTTGGACCTGTTGCAAAACTCTAAGGATTGGGAACTGTTGAAAAACATACGTTATGCTTAATGGATTCATAAGGTTGCTATCTAACAAATTCTGATATAACAGAGTTCACAATTGGTTACTACTTAGTTTTCACTGAAGACTAATGTTTCTAGCAGTTAAAGTTCTGGGGAGTGTAAGACTGAGGGAAATAAGGAAAACAACTCTGTATGTAAGAAAGTAGGAGATGTGAAAGAAGGATATAGAAATAGAAATATGCTTTTGCTGAAGGTAAAAAGTAATATTGTTCTAAATCAGACTGGTTATTTGGAAAGAAATGGCTTTGGACAAAATCTAAATGCCAAAGACAAGTTGTAGAAGGTTCGTGAAGGAAAAATCTTTAAAAGGGGTATTTTATGTGTGGTCAGGACGGACTATGGTTAAAGACATAGATTTTAAAACTACACAGGATTAGGATTAAAATTTCTCCTCCTTTGATCCAGAGGCTGGGAAAATGTTGGCAATATTCGATAGCCTCCCTTTTTCTGTGGCTGTTCCAAATGTTTTCTCACTGTTCCCCTAGATCGGGAAGATTGTCCTGGATTTGCCTTTGGCCTGTCTGAGAACGTTAAGCAGTCTTCTCAGAGGTGTCAATGGAAAATTTTGCCTTAGGGCATGAAAAATAGACCCACCCTATGGCAAGGGGTTTGTGGATCAAGCTTTAAGACCAGTTTGGTTTTGCAGGCCTTTAATGAGGCTTAATATGAGGCACCTTTAAATGGTTACATCTGCCCTTTATACCTAGAAAGATAGTTCCATCTTATTCGGCACAGCTGGCTACTTTACTAACAAAGGGGGCAAACCTAGTAATTGCCTATAGCAAAGGTCAATTAGAACCCTAGAGGCCTGAGGCCTAATGATCTTTGGCAGATGGATGTTACTCATGTTCTATCTTTTGGTAAACTCTCCTACGTGCATGTGTGTGTGATCTTTTCTCATGTTATTGCCTTGGCACATACAGGAGAGGCCTTTAAGGATGTGATCCAGCACCTTTGTCTATGCTTTTTCTACTTGGGAATTTCCAGGGCAATCAAAACGGACAATGCCCTGCTTATACACCAGCCGCCTTCAAAAGATATAATAGGATGCAGTGTTAACATGGGGGCGAGTGTATACTTGTGTATTTCCACAGGACATGGACTCCCTTCTGTGGATTTCTGATAGATTGGTACGGCCCTATGTCCAGCCTCCCCAAGCCACTACCATCTCCTCCGGTTCCTTAAAGGATGACCCAAAGGGAGATGTAGAGACGCTTTTTTGGAACATCACTCCGACGCCTCCACGGCCCTCTACCTACGAGAGATGGAGGATAAACTCTCCAGGACCTGAGTATGCTCTTTGGATAACAATCGGCCTTATAGATGTGGAAGCAGTACTCATTCCAACCAGAGCGCTGCTATTCCTACTTGGGGATAAAATGGAGAATCTGTCAGATAAGGCGACTGCTCTTGTGGAGAGTCAAGGGATTTCCTTGACCCTTGCTACGTTTTCTCTGTTTTAGCTTGTGTCCAGACCTCATGTTCTTTTGTACTTTAGTCTTACATATTTTATTCCGATTGTGTTTTATCTAATTGCATTAGTACAAGTTCTCTAGGAGATCAGTGATGGTCTCATCTGACCTAAAAATAGGTTCGTTACTCCTTTGCATTTTTAGTAAGACTAAAGATTCCTGAGAAAGATTATAATACTGGGGGTCTGGATAATAATCTTTCTAACTTTGTTCACTTTTTGTTTCCATGATGATCAATATTGGAGTTTCCATTCTAATATTGTTATCTTTAGAATTTTAAGCGGCAGCATAAAATCTATTTCAATAGAAAAAGGAGAAGATGTTAGAGACCAGAGATACTGGACCTGGTAATACTACCTAAGGAAAAGACTCAGGCCCCTAAGGCAGTGCCCTAGACTGGGACCCTCATCGGTGGATGGGGGTGCCTGGGAAGCAAATGCCAGGTTGTAATACAAGAACATAATGGCTGGTCTGACTCTGAAGGGAGGGCCGGTTAGCCAAGGACGGGTAAGACTCCTCACAGTGGGGGGGCGACCTACGACAGGCTACGGTCAGGAAAGAAGTCTCCAGTACACCTGGCTATAGGGTCAATGGGCCTCTATGTTGATTTGAGATTTATCCTAATCTGAAAAAGACGGGCCATAGAAAAATAAGAGTGGCTCCAGAGCGTCTTCCCCTATTAAACCAGCATGTGCTGCCATACTTGAGAATCATGGAAATAAAATCTCTAAAGAGTTTAGAATGTATTTTGATCTATTTAGACTGAAGCCAGACACTCAGGAATGTGATTATTGCTGTGGGTTTCGATTACGACTGTGGTAAGGAATTGAGGCTAGATAACTTCTGGAGAGCTTCACTATGATGATTGGAGCCAATTAACTCTGGCTAGCCTACCTCAGGATAGAGACTTGAAGGAATATTCCCAAGCAGCTGCCAAAACTCCTTTCGTTTCGGGGAACTTACCTGTTGTCTCTGGCCAACCCGACACCTCCTTAGTACAAGCCAGGAGACTGAGTCTACATCAAAAGTACTGCCGAGAGACCTTGTGCCGTGCTGAAAGGGACCCTACATCGTGGTGCTGACAACTCACTGCTTTCAAAGTAGACGGCGTGGCAACCTGGGTCCATCACACTCACCTCTCCACTATCTGAAAGGACTTTGTTACTCAATGGATCGTCAATCAAGACTAATGCAACTTGCTCAAGCTCAGGTTACGGCACATTCGACCCCCCTGATGTTGGTAACTCTGTTAGCCCTGCTTGTCACTGCCGGAGTTTGTCAAGAATACTTACACCCCCCGAAACATTCTAACAGTCTCCCTAGTTCACTACCCTCGTCTTGTCCCTTACCAGACCCCTCGTCATCCTACTTCTGTTACTAATCCTCAGGCCCTGTATCATCAACAGGCTGGTCCAGTTTGTCAGGGATCACGTGGAGGCATCTAATTGATGGTCCTCCGTGCTCAATGCAGATCCCTGGTAATAGAAGAGGGCAAGATAGAAAAAGCTGGACCCATGATTGGGTCCATAAGTCACAAGACAAGGGGGAATGTTAGGGCAACTCGGGATTCCAAAAGACTAGGACCAAATATTAGGATCCACCCCTCAATAGAGCAGCCGGACCAATAATCAGATTCCACTTCTCACCAGACCAGCTGGGACCAATCCTTAGAGCACCCGATCCACCCAAATAGAGACACCTGTTTCCTGCCTTGAAAGCTAGAGACACCTGTTTCCCGCCTTGGAAGGGAACAGGACCCTGACCTCAGCCAATCGGCTAGGGCCACGACCATCACCCTTCCCACTACTCCTTTAAAACTTTGTACCTTGGGAAACTCTCTCTCTCGACCCACTGCTGCGTCGGTGCGGTAGGAGATTGAGCTCGAGCTAGCTCGATTAAAGGCTCTTTGTTCTTGCATCGGACTCGGCTCCCTGTGTTCTTGGGGTCCCCGAGTTCTGGGCATAACAGTGGGTCCTGGTCCTCAAGTTCCTGCTTCACGCAGGATGTTGATCCCAAAGTTCCCCGTAATGATGCACTCACTGGGAGCCCAGGATGGCACGCTCCCTCCAGGTCAGGTCGGACTCCACCACCCTGAGCCTGGTCCCTCCTTCGGAGATCCCACCAAGGCCGAGGTGGAGGAAAAGGCGGGGGTGAGGGGCATGTGGCCCTGAGGGGCCTCTCCCAGCTCAGGGTCTCAACTTTCAAGTGCAGGAACTATCCAAGGTCCCCATTTGACCATCTCACATCCTGTTCCCCTCCTGAGTCCGGGAGCAGTGAGGGATCACTTGCCCCAAAAACCACTTGCCCAGGGCACGTGTGGGTGGCCTGCACGAGACACCCATGCGGACACCCTCCATCACACGCACACACAACACACATGCACATGCATCCCACCACACAGAACACATTTATGACATACCACACACACATACACCACACACGCGAAACTCAGCCACATCACAGGCACACACACCACAAGCACACACACCACAGGCACACAGGGTTTCTGGACTCCTTTCTCCTTCATGACCTTTCTGGGCTATTTCGTTGGCCTGGAGCCGCCGCTCCATCCGCTGCTAATGGCCCTCTCTTGACTTTCAAGACCCTGCTGGTGTCAGTCTCTAGACGACCTCCCTAACACCCCCACCAGATCTGAGCTGGGCCCGTGTCTACTCCTTCCCAAACTGCGGGAACTGGTCCTCCAGACCACTCCCTCTGGGCCCACTTGGTGGGGCCTGGGTCACCTCTCAGCCCAAGCTCGGTTCCTGTCGTTCGTGTTCCGTCATCCCTAAGGGTTCAGACCCTGATTTGGTGAGATGTGTTGGTCCCGCGCTGCTCCCACAAGGCCAACGTCATCTCCACGACCCCACAGCGAGTATGGTCAACTGGAGAGAGCTCTGCGCGGAGGTTGCCGCACTGGCCCGGTGTGGCTGTGGACACCGCAGACCCTGCCACCTGCCGGGGCCGTCGGAATGATGGACGTCGCCACGCCACACGATGCCAAGCTCCCTGGAAAAGGGCGCCCTGGGCGCTCCTCCCTGTTCCTATAGCAGCCTGGCAAACATGACATTCTGAACCCCGACACCGTTCCTGACAGTGCCCCGAATCTCTGTTTTTTTCTGTGTCCTGCTTGGGATGTGCAGAGGTTACGCTTCCGAGTTCTCCGCTCACAGGAGAAGAAGGAGACACGTACCGCACGGGAGACAGAATCCGCTCCACTACATTCCTGGTCACACTCCAGGCAGGATAGAAAGCCGCTGGCTTGGGCCTTACTGAGGAGCAACAAAACGTTGCTATGGCAGCAATTGAGTCCAGCCTGCCTCATAAAGCCGGGGCCGCCCCCTGCCCCAGCCGGGGGCCCCCGCGGCCAACTGGCAGGCAGGGTGAGCAAAGAGCCTAAGGGTGCTGCAGGCCACCTATGTGGCCCTCAGCTTTGACTGTAACACCTCCCAAGGTGGCCTTTCAGTGAACCAGCGGTGGGTTCTGGCCCTCAACTTCCTGCTTCACGCAAGATGCCAATCCCGAGGTTCCCCGTGATGATGCACCCACTGAGAGCCCAGGCTGGCACGCTCCTACAGGTCAGGTCGGACACCACCGCCCTGGACTGCACCCTCAAAATGAGGTCCAACCAAGGCCGAGGTGGAAAAGAGGTGGGGGTGAGGGGCATGTGGCCCTGAGGGGCCTCTCCCCGCTCAGGGTCTCAACTATCAAGTGCAGGAGCTTTCCAAAGCCCCCATTTGGCCATCTCACATCCTGTTCCACTCCTGAGTCGGGGGGGCAATGAGGGATCTGCTGCCCCAAAAACCACGTGCCCAGGGCACGTGTCGGAGGCCCGCACCAGACACCCATGCGGACACCACCATCCGCACGCTCACACACCACACAGGCACACGCAACCCACCACACAGAACACATTTGTGACATACCACACACACATACACCACACACGCGCAACACACCCACACCACAGGCACACACCCTACAAGCACACACCCCAAAGGCGCACAGGTTTTCCGGAATCCTTTCTCCTTCATAACCTTTCTGTGCTATTTCATTGTCCTGGAGCCCCCACTCCACGCACCGCTAATGGCCCTCTGTTGCCTTTCAAGACCCTGTTGGTGTCAGTCTCTAGACGACCTCCCTAACAACCCTACCAGATCTGAGCTGGGCCCGCATCTACTGCCGGGACTGGTCCTCCAGACTCAGGCAGAGGGAAGGGAGCACCATGGTCTCCCTCCTGAGCCCACTTGGTGGGGCCTGTGTCTCCTCTCACCCAAGCTAGTTCCTGACATTCGCGTTCCCTCATCCCTAAGGGTTCAGTCCCTGTTTTGTTGAGATGTGTTGGTCCCGCGCTGCTCCCACAAGGCCACCGTCACCTCCACGTCCCCCACCACGAGCATGGCCGACTCGAGGGAGCTCTTCACGCAGGCTGCCGCACTGGCCCGGTGTGGCTGTGGACACCGCAGACCCTGCCGCCTGTCGGGGCTGTCGGTATGATGGAAGTCGCCACGCCACACGACGCCAATCTCCCTGGAACAGAGCGACCTTGGCGCACCTCCCTGTTCCTATAGCAGATTCGCAAACGTGACCTTCTGAACCTCGACACCTGTCTGACAGTGCCCCGAAACTCTGTTTTGTTCTGTGTCCTGATTGGGATGCGCAGAGTTTATGCTTCCGAGTTCTCCGGTCACAGGAGAAGAAGGAGACAGGTATCCCACGGGAGAGAGAATCGCTCACTACATTCCTGGACAGAATCCAGGAAGGATCAAAAGCCGCAGGCCTGGGCCTAACTGAGGAGCAACAAAACGTTGCTATGGCAGCAATGGAGTCCAGCCTGCCTCATAAAGACGGGGCCGCACTCCGCCCGACCGGGGGCACCCACAGCCAACTGGCAGGCAGGGTGGGCAAAGAGCCTAAGGGTGCTGCAGGCCACCTACATGGCCCTCAGCTTTGACCACAACACCTCCCAAGGTGGCCGTTCAAGGAACCCGCGGTGGGTCCTGGCCCTCAACTTCCTGCTTCATGCAGGATGTCGATCCCAAAGTTCCCCATGATGATGCACCCACTGGGAGCCCAGGCTGGCACGCTCCCTACAGGTCAGGTCGGACACCACCGCCCTGGACTGCACCCTCAAAATGAGGTCCAACCAAGGCCAAGGTGGAGGAAGAGTTGGGTGCGAGGGGCATGGGGCCCTGAGGGGACTCTTCTCGCTCAGGGTCTCAACTATCAAGTGCAGGAACTTTCCAAGGCCCCCTTTTGGCCATCTCATATCCTATTCCCCTCCTGAGTTGGGGGACAATGAGGGATCTGCTGCCCCAGAAACCACGTGCCCAGGGCACGTGTGGGTGGCCCGCACGAGACAACTGTGCGGGACGTACATCCACACGCTCACAGACCACACATGCACACGCAACCCACCACACAGAACACATTTGGGACATACCACACACACATACACCACACACGCGCAACACACCCACACCACAGGCACACACACCACAAGCAAACACAGCACAGGTACACAGGTTTTCCGGAATCCTTTCTCCTTCATGACCTTTCTGTGCTATTTCGTTGGCCTGGAGCCGCCTCTCCACGGACCGCTAATGGCCCTCTCTGGCCTTCAAGTCCCTGCTGGTGTCAGTCTCTACATGACCTCCCTAACACCCCCACCAGATCCGAGCTGAGCCCGTGTCTTCTCCTTCCCAAACTGCCGAGACTGGTCCTCAAGACTCAGGCAGAGGGAAGGGAGCCCCATGTTCTACTTCCTGGGCCCACTTGGTGGGGCCTGGGTACCCTCTCAGCTCAAGGTCGGTTCCTGACGTTCGTGTTCCGTCATCCCTAAGGGTTCAGTCCCTGTTTTGGTGACATGTGTTGGTGGCGGGCTACTCCCAAAGGCCAACGTCACCTCCACGTCCCCACCACGAGCATGGCCGACTCAAGGGAGCTCTGCGCGGAGGCTGCCGCACTGGCCCGGTGTGCCTGTGGGCACCGCACACCCTGCCGTTTGCCGAGGCCGTCGGTATGATGGAAGCCGCCACGCCACACGATGCCAAGCTCCCTGGAACAGGGCGCCCTGGGCGCTCCTCCATGTTCTTATCACAGCCTGGCAAACGTGACCTTCTGAACCCCGACACCGGTCCTGACAGTGCCCGGAATCTCTGTTTTGTTCAGTGTCCTGCTTGGGATGCGCAGAGGTTACGCTTCCGAGTTCTCCGGTCACAGGAGAAGGTTGAGTCACGTATCCCACGGGGACAGAAACCGCTCCACTACCTTCCTGGTCACACTCCAGGCAGGATAGAAAGCCACAGGCTTGGGCCTAACTGAGGAGCAACAAAACGTTGCTATGGCAGCAATGGAGTCCAGCCTGCCTCATAAAGCCGGGGGCCTCCCCCCGCCCCACCCGGGGGCCCACGCAGCCAACTGGCAGGCAGGGTGGCAAAGAGCCAAAGGGAGCTACAGCCCACCTACGTGGCCCTCAGCTTTGACTGAAACACCTCCCAAGGTGGCCTTTCAGTGAACCCGCGGTGGGTCCTGGCCCTCAACTTCCTGCTTCACGCAGGATGTCTATCCCAAAGTTCCCCGTGTTGATGCACCCACTGGGAGCACAGGCTGGCACGCTCTCTCCAGGTCAGGGCGTACAACAACGCCCTGAGCCTGCCCCTCCGTCGGAGATCCCAGCAAGGCCGAGGTGGAGGAAGAGGCGGGGGTGAGTGCATGTGGCCCTGAGGGGCCTCTCCCCGCTCAGGGTCTCAACTATTAAGTGCAGGAACTTTCCAAAGCCCCCATTTGGCCATCTCATATCCTGTTCCCTCCTGTGTCCGGGAGCTGTGAGGGATCTTCAGTCCCCGAATCCGTGTGCCCAGGGCACGTGAGGAGGCCGGGGGATGGCACGAGAAACCTATGCGGACACGTCCATCCAGACGCTCACACACCACTCATGCACACACAACCCACCGCACAGAACACATTTGTGACATACCACACACACATACGCCACCCACGCCCAAAACACCCACACCACAGGCACACAGGGTTTCTGGACACCTTTCTCCTTCATGGCCGACTCGATGGAGCTCTGCTCAGAGGCTGCCGCACTGGCCCGGTGAAGTTGTGGACACCGCCGTCACTGCCGCCTGCCGGGTCCGTCAGAAGGATGGACGTCGCCATGCCACACCACGCCAAGCTCCCTGGAACGGGGCACCCTGGGCGCACCTGCTTGTTCCTATCACAGCCTGGCAAACGTGACCTTCTGAACCCCTACACCGGTACTGACGGCACCTGAATCACTGTTTTTTTTCGGTATCCTGCTTGGGATGCGCAGAGGTTACGCTTCCGAGCTCTGCGGTCACAGAGAAGCAGGAGACCCTACATCCACGGGAGACAGAAACATCTCCACTACATTCCTGGTCACATTCCAGGCAGAATAGAAAGCCACAGGCTTGGGCCTAACTGAGGAGCAACAAAACGTTGCTATAGCAGCAATATAATCCAACCTGCCTCATAATGCCAGAGCCGCCCCCTGCCTCACCCGGAGGCCACCGCAGCCAACTGGCAGGCAGAGTGGGCAAAGAGCCTAAGGGTGTTACTGGCCACCTACGTGGCCCTCAGCTTTGACCGAAACACCTTCCACGGTGGACTTTTAGTGAACCCGCTGTGGGTCCTGGACCTCAACTTCCTGCTTCACACAGGATATCGATCCCAATGTTCCCCATGGTGATGCACCCACTGGGAGCCCAGGCTGGCACGCTCCCTCCAGGTCAGGTCAGACACCAACGCCCTGAGCCTGCCGCCTCCCTCAGAGATCCCACCAAGGCCGAGGTGAAGGAAGAGGAGGGGGTGAGGGGCATGTGGCCCTGAAGGGCCTCTCCCCGCTCATGTTCACAACTATCAAGTGCAGTAGCCTTCCAAAGCCCCCATTTGGCCATCTCACATCCTGATCCCCTTCTGAGTCCGGGGGCAGTGAGGGATCTGCTGCCCCAAATACCACGTGCCCAGGGCACGTGTGGGAGGCCCGCACCAGACACCCATGCGGACACCACCATCCACACACTCACACAACACACAGGCACACGCAACCCACCACACAGAACACATTTGTGACATACCACACACACATACACCACACACGCGCAACACACCCACACCACAGGCAGACACACCACAAGCACAAACACCACAGGTGCACAGGTTTTCCGGAATCCTTTCTCCTTCATAACCTTTCTGTGCTATTTCGTTGTCCTGGAGCCACCTCTCCACGCACCGCTAATGGCCCTCTGTTGCCTTTCAAGACCCTTTTGTGTCAGTCTCTAGACAACCTCCCTAGCACCCCCACCAGATCCGAGCTGGGCCCGTGTCTACTGCCGGGACTGGTCCGCCAGACTCAGGCAGAGGGAAGGGAGCCCCATGGTCTCCCTCCTGGGCCCACTTGGTGGGGCCTGAGTCCCCTCTCAGCCCAGCTAGTTCCTGACGTTCGTGTACCGTCATCCCTAAGGGTTCAGTCCCTGTTTTGGTGAGATGTGTTGGTCCAGCGCTGCTCCCACAAGGCCACCGTCACCTCCACGTCCCCACCACGAGCATGGCCGACTCGAGGGAGCTCTTCGCACAGGCTGCCACAATGGCCCTCTGTAGCTATGGACACCACAGACCCTGCCGCCTGCCGGGGCCGTGGAATGATGGAGGCCGCCACGCCACACTACGCCAAGCTCCCTGGAACAGGGCGCCCTGGGCGCACTTCCCTGTTCCTATAGCAGCCTGGCAAAGGTGACCTCCTGAACCCCGACACCGGTCCTGACAGTGCCCCGAATCTCTGTTTTGTTGTGTCCTGCTTGGGATGCCCAGAGTTTACGCTTCCGATTTCTCCGGTCAGAGGCGCAGAAGGCGACATGAACCGCACAGGAGACAGAATCCGCTCCACTACATTCCTGGTCACACTCCGGCAGGATCTAAAGCCGCAGGCTTGGGCCTATCTGAGGAGCAACAAAACGTTGCTATGGCAGCAATGGAGTCCAGCCTGCCTCATACGCCGGTCCCGCCCCCCGCCCGAACTGGGGCCCCCGCAGCCAACTGGCAGGGTGGGTAGGCAACGAGCCTAAGGGTGCTGCAGGCCACCTATGTGGCCTTCAGCTTTGACCAAAACACCTCCCAAGGTGGCCTTTCAGTGAATCCACGGTGGGTCCTGGCCCTCAACTTCCTGCTTCACGCAGAATTGTCGATCCCAAAGTTCCCTGTGATGATGCACCCACTGGGAGCCAAGGTTGGCAGGCTCCCTCCAGGTCAGGTCGGACACCAACGCCCTGAGCCTACCCCCCTCACTCAGAGATCCCACCAAGGCCGAGGTGGAGGAAGAGGCGGGGGTGAGGGTCATGTGGCCCTGAGGGGCCTCTCCCTGCTCAGGGTGTCAAATATGAAGTGCAACAACATTCCAAGCCCCCATGTGGCCATCCACATTCTGTTCCCCTCATGAGTCGGGGGCAGTGAGGGATCTGCTGCCCCAAAAACCACTTGCCTAGGGCACGTGTGATGGCTCGCACGAGACACCCATGCGGACACCTCCATCCACATGCTCACACACCACACATGCACACGCAACCCACCACACAGAATACATTTGTGATAGCCCACACACACATACCCCACACACGCGCAACACACCCACACCACAGGCACACACACCACAAGCACACACACCACAGGCCCACAGTTTTTCCGGAATCCTTTCTCCTTCATATCCTATCTGTGCTATTTCGTTGGCCTGGAGACGCCTCTCCACGCACCGCTAATAGCCTTCTCTTGCCTTTCAAGACCCTGCTGGTGTCAGTCTCTAGACGACCTCCCTAACACCCCCACCAGATCCAAGCTGGGCCCGGGTCTACTACTTCCCAAACTGCCAGGACTGGTCCTCCAGACTCAGGCTGAGGGAAGGGAGTCCACTCCATTCTGGGCCCACTTGGGGGGGCCTGGGTCCCCTTTCAGCCCAAGCTCGGTTTCTGATGTTCGTGTTCCCTCATCCCTAAGGGTTCAGTCCCTGTTTTGTTGAGATGTGTTGGTCCCGCGCTGCTCCCACAAGGCCACCGTCACCTCCACGTCCCCACCACGAACATGGCCGACTCGAGGGAGCTCTGCGTGGAGGCTACCGCACTGTCCCGGTGTGGCTGTGGACACCGCAGACCCTGCCGCCTGCCGGGGCCGTCGGTATGATGAAAGCCTCCACGCCACAGGACGCCAAGCTCCCTGGAACAGGGCGCCCTGGTCGCACATCCCTGTTCCTATCACAAGCTGGCAAACGTGAACTTCTGAACCCCCACACCAGTCCTGATAGCGTCCCGAATCACTGTTTTGTTCTGTGTCCTTCTTGGGATGCACTGATGTTACGCTTCTGAGTTCTCTCGTCACAACGAGAAGAAAGAGACACCTACCACCACGGTAGACAGAAACCGCTCCACTACATTTCTGGTCACACTCCAGGCAGGATAGAAACCCGCAGGCTTGGGCCTAAGTGAGGAGCAACAAAACGTTACTATGGCAGCAATTGAAGTCCAGCGTGCCTCGTAAACCCGGGGCCGCCCCCCGCCCCACACGGGGGCCCCCGCAGCCAACTGGCAGGCAGGGTGGGCAAAGACCCTATCGATGATGCAGGCCACCTACGTGGCCCTCAGCTTTGACCTAAACACCTCACAAGGTGGCCTGTTAGTGAACCCGCAGTCGGTCCTGGCCCTCAACTTCCTGCTTTACGCAGGATGCCGATCCCAAAGTTCCCCGGATGATGCACCCACTGGGAGCCCAGACTGGAATGCTCCCTCCAGGTCAAGTCGGACACCACGGCAATGACCCTGTCCCAAACCTCGGACGTCCCACCAAGGCCGAGGTGGAGGAAGAGTTGAGGGAGAGGGGCATGTGACCCTGAGGGGCCTCTCCCCGCTCAGGGTCTCAACTATCAAGTGCAGGAACTTTCCAAGGCCCCCATTTGTCCATCTCACATCCTGTTCCCCTCCTGATTCGGGGGGCAGTGAGGGATCTGCTGCCCCAAAACCACGTGCCCAAGGCACGTGTGGGTGGCCCGCACAAGACACCTTTGCGGACACGTACTTCCACACGCTCACACACCGCACATGCACAAGCAACCCACCACAAAGAACACATTTGTGACGTACTACACACACATACACCACACATACGCAACCCACCCACACCACAGGCACACACACCAAAAGCACACACACCACAGGCACACAGAGTTTCCGGAATCCTTTCTCCTTAATAACATTTCCGTGCATTTCGTTTGCTTGGAGCCGCCTCTCCACGCACTGCTAATGGCCCTCTCTTGCCTTTCAAGACCCTGCTGGTGTCAGTCTTAGACGACCTCCCTAACACCCGCAGCAGATCCGAGCTGAGCCCGCGTCTACTCCTTCCCAAACTGCCGGGAATGGTCCTCCAGACTGAGGCCAATGAAAGGGAGACCACTCCCTTCTGCGGCCACTTGGTGGGTCCTGGGTCCGCTCTCAGCCCGAGCTCGGTTCCTGACGTTCGTGTTCCGTCATCCCTAAGAGTTCAGTCCCTGTTTTGGTGAGATGTGTTGGTGACGCGCTGCTCCCCCAAGGCCACCGTCACCTCCACGTCCCCGCCACGACATGGCCGACCCGAGGGAGCTCTGCGCGGAGGCTACCGCACTGGCCCGGAGTGGCTGTGGACACCGCCGACTCTGCCGCCTGCCGGGGCCTTCGGAAGAATGGATGTAGCCACGTCACACCACGCCAACCTCCCTGGAACAGGGCACCCTGGGCGCACATGCCTGTTCCTGTCACAGCCTGGCAAACGTGACCTTCTGAACCGGTCCTTAGACATTAGACCATGACAGACACCGTTCCTTAAAGTGCCCCGAATCTCTGTTTTGCTCTGTGTCCTGCTTGGGATGCGCAGAGTTTACGCTTCTGAGTTCTCCGGTAACAGAAGAAGAAGGAGACACCTACTTCCACGGGAGACAGAAACCACTCCACTACTTTCCTGGTCACACTCTAGGCAGGATAGAAAGCCGCAGGCTCGGGCCTAACTGAGGAGCAACAAAACCTTTGCTATGACAGCAATGGAGGCCAGCGTGCCTAATGAAGCTGGGGCCGCCCCTCGCCCCACCCAGGGGCCCACGCAGCCAACTGACAGGCAAGGTGAGCAAAAAGCCTTAGGGTGCTGCAGGCCACCTACGTGGCGCTCAGCGTTGACCACAACACCTCCCAAGGTGGCCTTTCAATGAACCCGCGGTGGGTCCTGACCTTCAACTTCTTGCTTCACTCAGGATGTCGATCCCAAAGTTCCCCGTGATGATGCACCCACTGGGAGCCAAGGCTGGCACGCTCCCTACAGGTCAGGTCGGACACTACCGCCCTGGCCTGCCCCCTCTTGGAGGTCCAACCAGGGCCGAGGTGGAGGAAGAGTTGGGTCTGAGGGCATGTGGCCCTGAGGGGACTCTTCCCGCTCAGGGTCTCAACTATCAAGTGCAGGAGATTTCCAAGGCCCCCTTTTGGCCATCTCAAAACATCCTATACCCCTCCTGAGTTGGGGGGCAGTGAGGGATCTGTTACCCCTGAAACACGTTCCCAGGGGCGCGTGAGGGCACGAGACACCTGTGCGGACATGTCCATAAACACGCAAACACACCACACATGCACACGCAGCCCACCGCATAGAACACATTTGTGACATACCACACACCCATACTCCACACACGCGCAACACACCTACACCACAGGCACACAGGGTTTCTGGACTCCTTTCTCCTTCCTGACCATCTCTGTGCTATTTCCTTGCCCTGAGCCGCCTCTCCAGTCCCCGCTAATGGCCCTCTCTTCCTTTCAAGCCCCTGCTGGTGTCAGTCCCTAGACGAACTCCCTAATACCCCCACCAGATCCGAGCTCGGCCCGCGTCTACTCCTTCCCAAACTGTCGGGATTGGTCCTCCAAACTCAGGCCGAGGGAAGGGAGCCCTATGGTCTCCCTCCTGGGTCCATTGGTGGGGCCTGGGTCCCCTCTCAGCCCAAGCTCGGTTCCTGACGATCATGTTCCGTCTTCCCTAAGGGTTCAGTCCCTGTTTTGGTGAGATGTGTTGGTCCCGCGCTGCTCCCACAAGGCCAACGTCACCTCCACGTCCCCACCACGAGAATGGTCGACTCGAGGGAGCTTTGCGTGGAGGCTGCCGCTCTGTCCCGGGGTCGCTGTGGACACCGCAGACTCTGCCGCCTGCGGGGGCTGTCGGAATGATGGAATCCGCCACGCCACAGAACGCCAAGCTCCCTGGAACAGGACGTCCTGAGCGCACCTCCCTGTTCCTGTCATAGCCTGGCAAACGTGACCTTCTGAACTCCGTAACTGGACCTGACAGTGCCCCCCGAATCTCTGTTTTGTTCTGTGTCCTGCTTGGGATGCGCAGAGGTTACGCTTTCGAGTTTTCCGGTCACAGGAGAAGGAGACACGTACCGCACGGGAGACAGAAACCGCTCCACTACCTTCCTGTTCACACTCCAGGCATGATAGAATGCCGGAGGCTTGGGCCTAACTGAGGAGCAACAAAACATTGCTATGGCAGCAATGGAGTCCATCCTGCCTCATAAAGCCTGGGCCGCCCCCCGCCCCACCCGTGGGCCCCCGCAGCCAACTGGCAGGCTGGATCGGTAAAGAGCCTAAGGGTGCTGCAGGCCACCTACGCCGCCCTCAGCTTTGAACGAAACACCTCCAAGGTGGCCTTTCATTGAACCGCGGTGGGTCCTGGCCCTCAACTTCCTGCTTCACGCAGGATGTCGATCCCAAAGTTCCCCGTGATGATGCACCCACTGGGAGCCCAGTCTGGCACGCTCCCTCCAGGTCAGGACGGACACCACCGCCCTAGCTTGCCCCCTCCCTCGCAGGTACCAAGAAGGCCGATGTGGACGAAGAGGCGTGTGAGAGGGGCATGTTTCCCTGAGAGGCCTATCCCCGCTCAGGATCTCATCTATCAAGTGCAGGAGCATTCCAAGGCCTCCATCTGGCCATCTCACATCCTGTTCCCCTCTGAGTCGGAGGGCAGTGAGGGATTTGCTGCCCCCGAATCCATGTGCCCAGAGCACGTGAGGGGCCCGGGGGGTCGGCACGAGACACCTGTGCGGACACGTCCATCCAGACGCTCACACACCACTCATGCACACGCAACCCACCGCACAGAACACATTAGTGACATACCACACACACATACGCCACACACGCCCAACACAACCCACACCACAGGCACACAGGGTTTCTGGACTCCTTTCCTTCATGACATTTCTGTGCTATTTCCTTGCCCTGAGCCGCCTCTCCACGCCCGCTAATGGCCCTCTCTTGCCTTTCAAGCCCCTTCTGGTGTCAGTCCCTAGACGATCTCCCTAACACCCCCACCAGATCTGAGCTGGGCCCGCATCTACGGTTCCCAAACTGTCGGGACTGGTCCTCCAGACTCATGCCGAGGGAAGGGAGGACCATGGTCTCCATCCTGGGCCCACTTGGTGGGGCCTGGGTCTCCTCTCAGCCCTAGCTCGGTTCCTGACGTCCGTTGTACTGTCATCCCTAAGGGTTCAGTCCCTGTTTTCGTGAGATGTGTTGTGCCCGCGTTGCTCCCACAAGGCCAACGTCACCTCCCCGTCCCCGCCAGGAGCATGGCCGACTCGAGGGAGCTCTGCGCAGAGGGTGCCGCACTGGCCCGGGGTCGCTGTGGACACCGCAGACCCTGCCGCCTGCCGGGGCCGTCGAATGATGGAAGCCGCCACGACACACGACGCCAAACTCCCTGGAACAGGGCGTCCTGGGCGCACCAACCTGTTCCTATCTCAGCCGGGCAACGTGACCTTATGAACCCCGAAACCGGACTTGACAGTGCCCCGAATCTCTATTTTGTTCTGTGACCTCCTTGGGATGCGCAGAGGTTAAGCTTCCGAGTTCTCCGGGCACAGAAGAAGAAGGAGACACGTACCTCACGGGAGACAGAAACCGCTCCACTACCTTCCTGGTCACACTCCAGGCAGGATAGAAACCCGCAGGCTTGGGCCTAACTGAGGAGCAACAAAACGTTGCTATGGCAGCAATGGAGTTCAGCCTGCCTCATAATGCCGGGGCAGCCCCCCGCCCCACGCGGGGGACTCTGCTGCCAAGTGGCAGGCAGTGTGGCCAAAGGGCCTAAGGGTGCTGCAGGCCACTTACGTGGCCCTCAGCTTTGACCGAAACACCTCCCAAGGTGGCCTTTCTTTGAACCCGCGGTGGGTCCTGGCCCTCAACTTCCTGCTTCACGCACTATGATGATCCTAAAGTTCCCCGTGGTGATGCACCCACTGGGAACCCAGGCTGGCACGCTCCATCCAGGTCAGGTCGAACAACAACGCCCTGATCTGGCCCCTCCCTCGGAGATCCCACCAAGGCCGTGGTGGAGGAAGTATCGTGGGTGAGGGGAATGTGGCCATGTGGGGCCTCTCCCCTCTCAGGGTCTCAACTATCAAGTGCAGGAAGTTCCAAGGCCCCCATTTGGCCATCTCACATCCTATTCCCCTCCTGAGTCGGGGGGCAGTGAGGGATCTGCTGCCCCAAATACGACATGCCCAGGATACGTCTGGGTAGCCCTCACGAGACACCCGTGCGGACACGTCCATCCACACGCTCACACACCACACATGCACACGCAAACCACCACACAGAACACATTTCTGACATACCACACACACCTACACCACACACTCGCAACACAACCACACCACAGGCACACACACCACAAGCACACACCACAGGAACACAGGGTTTCTGGACTCCTTTCTCCTTCATGACCTCTCTGTGCTATTTTGTTAGCCTGGAGCCGCCTCTCCCACTCACCGCTAATGGCCCACTCTTGCCCTTCAAGACCCTGCTGGTGTCAGTCTCTAGATGACCACCCTAACACCCCCACCAGATCTGAGCTGGGCCCGCGTCTGCTCCTTCCCAAACTGCTGGGACTGGTCCTCCAGACTCAGGCCGAGGGAAGGGAGACCACTCCCTTCTGGGCCCACTTTGTGGGGCCTGGGTCCCCTCTCAGCCCAAGCTCGGTTCCTGCCGTTCGTGTTCCTTCATCCCTAAGGGTTCAGTTCCTGTTTTGGTGAGATGTGTTGGTGCCGCGCTGCTCCCACAGGGCCACCATCACCTCCACGTCCCCACCACGAGCATGGCCGACTCGCGGGAGTCTGCGGGGAGGCTGCCGCACTGGCCTGGTGTGGCTGAGGACACCCCTGACCTTGTCGCCTTCCGAGGACGTCGGAAGTATGGACGTCGCCACGCCACACCACGCCAAGCTCCCAGGAACAGGGCACCCTGGTTTCACCTGCTTGTTCCTATCCCAGGCTGGCCAACGTGACATTCTGAACCCTAACACCGGTCCTGACAGCGCCCCGAATCTCTGTGTTGCTCGGTGTCCTGCTTGGGATACGCAGAGGTTACACTTCCTAGTTCTCCGGTCACAGGTTAACCCGGAGACACCTACCTTCACGGAGACAGAAACTGCTCCACTACCTTCCTGGTCACACTTGAGGCAGGATAGAAAGCCTCAGGCTCGGGCCAAACTGAGGACCAACAAAACCCGTTGCTATGGCAGCAGTGGAGTCCCAGCGTGCCCCAAAAAGTCTGGGCCGCCCCGCATCCACCCGGAGGCCCCCTTAGCATACTGTCGGGCAGGGTGGGCCAAGAGCCTCGGAGCGCTGCAGGCCACTTACGTGGCCTTCATCTTTGACCGCAGCACCTCACAAGTTGGCCTTTCATTGAACCCACGGTGTGTCCTGGCTCTCTACTTCCTGCTTCACGCAGGATGTGGATCCTAAAGTTCCCCGTGATGATGTACCCCCTGGGAGCCCAGGCTGGCACGCTCCATCCAGGTCAGGTCGGACACCAACGCCCTGAGCCTGCCCCCACCCTCGGAGATCCCACCAAGACCGAGGTGGAAGAAGAGGCGAGGGAGAGGGGCATGTGGCCCTGATGGGCCTCTCCCAGCTCAGGGTCTCAACTGTCAAGTGTAGGAGCTTTCCAAGGCCCCCATTTGGCCATCTCACATCCTGTTCCCCTCCTGAGTCCGGAAGCAGTGAGGATCTGCTTCCCCAAAAACCACGTGAGCAGGGCACGTGTGGGTGGCCCGCACGAGACACCTGTGCGGACACGTCCATCCACACGCTCACACACCACACATGCACACGCAACCCACCACACAGAACACATTTGTGACATACCACACACACATTCACCACACACGCTCAACACACCCACAACAAAGGCTCACACACAAGAAGCACACACCACAGACACACAGGTTTTCCGGAATCCTTCCTCCTTCATAAACTTTCTGTGCTATTTCGTTGGCCTGGAGCCGCCTCTCCTCGCACCGCTAATGGCCCTCTGTTGCCTTTCAAGACCCTGCTGGTGTCAGTCTCTAGATGACCTCCCTAGCACACCCACTAGATCTGAGCTGGGCCCGCGTCTACTCCTTCCCAAACTGCCGGGACTGGTCCTCCAGACTCTGACCGAGGGAAGGGAGCCCCATGGTCTCCCTCCTGGGCCCACTTGGTGGGGCCTTGGTCCCCTCTCAGCCCAAGCTCGGTTCCTGACGTTCGTGTTCCGTCTTCCCTAAGGGTTCAGTCCCTGTTTTGGTGACATGTGTTGGTGCTTCGCTGCTCCCCCAAGGCCACCGTCACCTCTACGATCCCACCACGAGCATGGCCGACACGAGGGAGCTCTGCGCGGAGGCTGCCGCACTGGCCCGGTGTGGCTGTGGACACCGCAGACCCTGCCGCCTGCCAGGGCCGTTGGAATGATGGAGGCCGCCACGCCACACGACGCCAAGCTCCCTGGATCAGGGCGCCCTGGGCGTACCTGCTTGTTCCTATCACAGCTTGAGAAACGTGATCTTCTGAACCCTGACACCGGTCCTGACAGCGCATCGAATCACTGTTTTGTTCTGTGTCCTGCTTGGGATGCTCAGAGGTTACGCTTCCAATCTCTCCGGTCACAGGGGAAGCAGGAGACACCTACCTCCACGGGAGACAGACACCGCTCCACTACCTTCCTGGTCACACTCCAGGCAGGATAGAAAGCCGTTGGCTCAGGCCTAACTAAGGAGCAACAAAACCCGTTTCTATGGCAGCAATAGAGTCCAGCGTGCCTCAAAAAGCCGGGGCCGCCCCCCTCCACCCGGAGGCGCCCTCAGCCAACTGACGGGCAGGGTGGGCAAAGAGCCTAGAGGTGCTGCAGGCCACTTACGTGGCCCACAGCTTTGACCGCAACACTTCCCAAGGAGACCTTTCATTGAACCCGTGGTGGTGTTAGGGAAACTCGGGATTCCAAAAGACTAGGACCAAATCAATTAGGATCCACCCCTCAATAGACCAGCCCTGACCAATTAATCAGATTCCACTTCTCACCAGACCAGCTGGGACCAATCCTTAGAGCACTCGGATCCACCCTAATAGAGACATCTGTTTCCTGCGTTGAAAGCTAGAGACACCTATTTCCCGCCTTGGAAGGGAACAGGACCCTGACCTCAGCCAATCGTCTAGGCCCATGACCATCACCCTTCCCACTACTCCTTTAAAACTCTTGCACCTTGGGAAACTCTCTCTCTCGACCCACTGCTGCGTCGGTGCGGTAGGAGATTGAACTCGAGCTAGCTCGATTAAAGGCTCTTTGTTCTTGCATCAGACTCGGCTCCCTGGTGGTTCTTGGGGTCCCCGAATTCTGGGCATAACATATGGGGGCTCGTCCGGGATACCCCAAAATTCCCGAGGGACTACCGACCCGAAGAGCCTGACTGACCATGGTCAATGTCTGTCTGTCGTCTGTCTCTTCTGTGTGAGCTCATTTTCTGAAGGACCGGCAAAGGACCTAGGTGGACACCCTGGAGGGACGCTGGTGGGGAGTGTAAGAAGACGTCCCTCACCCTGTCTGGAGGTTTCCGCCCAGAGTCTGAAGGGGCTGCATGCGAGGGAAGCCGTCGGGAGGTTTCCGCCAAGGACCTGAAGGGGCTTCTTGCGAGGGAAGCCATCGGGAGGTTTCCGCCAAGGGCCTGAAATGGCTGCTTGCGAGGGAAGCAGTCGGGATTGTTTCTAGGGGCCCTCTGTTTGTCTGTTTTTGTGTGTGTCATTTTGTGGAGCATTGTGTGGCGGACTCAAGCTAATCCAAAGTTTTTAGAAAAACTGGCAGGGCTTATTGATTTATTAGATTCTGTTCTCTTTACCCATCAGCGATATGGGATGACTGCCAGCAGCTTTTGCAGGTCCTGTTCACGAATAAGTAGAGGAAAAGAATCCTCAATGAGGCCTAAAAACTAGTTCTAGGTGCAGACAGGAATCCCACCACCAACTAGGCACAGATAGATAACTCATTCCCCTTAACTCGGCTCGAGTGGGATTTTAATACGGCAGACAGTAAGGAGAGGCTCCGGGTCTACCGCCAGACTCTAATGGGGGGTCTCCGAATGGCTACTAGAAAGCCAACCAATCTGGCCAAGGTGGGGGATCATACATCAAAGAAAGGATGAGTCCCTGACAGCCTTTTTGGAATGAATCATGGAGGTGTTCTGTGCCTGTACCCCTATGGAGCCAGAGGTTCAGGAAAGCAAGGCAGTTGCTATCATGGCCTTTGTAAATCAATCGGCCGCAGACATCAGAAGGAAATGACAGAAAATATACAGACTGGGAGAAAAAAAAGTCTGTAGGATTTGCTGGTAATAGCCGAGAATTATACAACAACTGGGAGCCTCCTGAGGATAGGCAGGCTCACACCATGGAGGCTGCCAGCAGCAAACAGACACGAGACCTGGTCAGAATACTACTAGCTACCATTGCCGACCATCCTGAGGAAGGAGACCGTGGTCTCTGGCAACTGGCTGATGACTCCAAAGGAGGTAAAGGAACCACCAGAGGTGGGGGGAAGCAGAGGCTGCAGAAAGATCAGTGTGCATGCTGCAAGGAGATAAGGCATTGGGCCCAAGAATGTGCGAGGGGGGTCGCTGGGAAGAAAAGCAAGGCTAATCGAGTGAAAATCTTAGAGCTATGGGAACCAAGTGATTAGGGGTGTCGGGGTTCGGACCCTCTCCCCGAGCCCTGGGTAACTCTTAATGTGGAGGGAACCCCTGTTGACTTCCTTGTCGACATCGCAGCACAGTATTCAGTCCTCCACATCCCACGAGGAAAGTTAGCCAGCGAAAAGTCCTGGATACTTTCAGACAAAGAGGGCCTCAGATCACCTATGGCAAGGGCCACCCCCATCCAGGTCCGAATCATTAAACTGGAGGATGGACTTTAAGACCACATAAAACTCTTTTCTCCACCCTGTGTGCTTCAGGCTGCCTTCAGGCTGCTTTAATCTGCCTTCAAGCCTCTAGGCCTCTGTGCCCATTCTGTCCTCCCTTCCTCCTCTTCCCGTTTCTGCAACCGCCTAGGGTGGAGCCTAGGTCTCTGCCTCTTCAATGCCTCAGGTAGCATTCTGCTCCCCATCCCTACATTGTTGTAAGGAAACAAACAAACAAACGCCTTTTTAAATGTCCTCACTGTTTCCACAAGAGAAAATTATGAATGGGATTTCAAAAGTACACTGGTATAAAGTTAAAGTTCTGCTTTTCTCTCCATTTAAAATAAAGTTTTCTTGGACTGTTCAGCTCCTGATAAGATAAGGTAAACAAAGATTTTTTCTCTTTCTAAGGGAAAACCAAAGTTTTGGGTTTCATCTTTCTTGGGTCTTTGATTGCTCGGTGAAAACTTCTCAATGTTAAAGGAGCTAGGTTTTACTAGCAGCCATATGATTCTATACATTGGCCGTTGGGATCTTTTACTACCACCTCGGTCAAATAAATAGGAGTTTTATGGATCTGTCTCTAAAGTTATCAGTATTAAATGTGAAACTTTGTTCTACTGAGGTTTACTGAAGGTCAAGCAAGCTCATGTTATCATTGTTCCAATTTGTTAGCAAAAGGAAGCCTGAAAGGGATGGTCAACTTTTTCTGCCTTGTGGTTTGCGTGGGTAAATGTTGGGATAGCTTTCAGGGTTCTTGGTAACCTAAAATGTTGAAAGTTTGGCTTGCGTGAGAACTTGAGACTAATTCATTGACCATATAATGATAAAAAGCTGAAACACTAATTACTTAATGTAGATTTGTGCTTTGGACCTGTTGCAAAAATCTAAGGTCACTGGGAACTGTTGAAAAACATACGTTATGCTTAATGGATTCATAAGGTTGTTATCTAACAAATTCTGATATAACAGAGTTCACAATTGGTTACTACTTAGTTTTCACTGAACACTAATGTTTCTAGCAGTTAAAGTTCTGGGGAGTGTAAGACTGAGGGATATAAGGAAAACAACTCTGTATGTAAGAATGTAGGAGATGTGAAAGAAGGATATAAGAAATAGAAATATGCTTTTGCTGAAGGTAAAAAGTAATATTGATCTAAATCAGACTGGTTATTTGGAAAGAAATGGCTTTGGACAAAATCTAAATGCCAAAGACAAGTTGTAGAAGGTTCGTGAAGGAAAAAATCTTTCAAAAGGGGTATTTTATGTGTGGTCAGGACGGACTATGGTTAAAGACATAGATTTTAAAACTACACAGGATTAGGATTAAAATCTCTCCTCCTTTGATCCAGAGACTGGGAAAATGTTGGCAATATTCTTGATAGCCTCCCTTTTTCTGTGGCTTATCCAAATGTTTTCTCACTGTTCCCCCAGATCGGGAAGATTGTCCTCGATTTTCCTTTGGCCTGCCTTCTGAGACCGTTAAGCAGTCTTCTCAGAGGTGTCAATGGAAAATTTTGCCTTAGGGCATGAAAAATAGGCCACCCTATGGCAAGGGGGTTTGTGGATCAAGCCTTAAGACCAGTTTGGTTTTGCAGGCCTTTAATGAGGCTTAATATGAGGCACCTTTAAATGGTTACATCTGCCCTTTATACCTTGAAAGATAGTTCCATCTTATTCGGCACAGCTGGCTACTTTACTACCAAAGGGGGAAAACCTAGTAATTGCCTATAGCAAAGGTCATTTAGAACCCTAGAGGCCTGAGGCCTAATGATCTTTGGCAGATGGATGTTACTCATGTTCTATCTTTTGGTAAACTCTCCTACGTGCATGTGTGTGTAGATCTTTATTCATGTTATTGCCTTGGCACATACAGGAGAGGCCTTTAAATTTGTGATCCAGCACCTTTGTCTATGCTTTTTCTACTTGGGAATTTCCAGGGCAATCATAACGGACAATGCCTCTGCTTATACACCAGCCGCCTTCAAAAGATATAATAGGATGCAGTGTTAACATGGGGGCGAGTGTATACTTGTATATTTCCACAGGACATGGACTCCCTTCTGTGGAATTCTGATAGATTGGTACGGCCCTATGTCCAGCCTCCGCAAGCCACCGCCATCTCTTCCGTTTCCTTAAAGAATGACCCAAAGGGAAATGTAGAGACGCTTTTTTGGAACATCACTCCGATGCCTCCACTGCCCTCTACCTACGAGAGATGGAGGATAATACTCTCCAGGACCCTGAGTATGCTCTTGTATAACAATCGGCCTTAAAAATGTGGAAGCAATACTCACTCCAACCAGAGCGCTGCTATTCCTACTTGGGGACAAAATGGAGAATCTGATAGATAAGGCGACTGCTCTTGTGGAGAGTCAAGGGATTTCCTTGACCCTTGTTACGTTTTCTCTGTTTTAGCTTATCTCCAGCCCTCATGTTCTTTTGTACTTTAGTGTTACATATTTTATTCTGATTGTATTTTCTCTAATTGCATTAGTACAAGTCATCTAGGAGATCAGTGATAATCTCATGTGACCTAAAAATAGGTTTGTTAATCCTTTGCATTTTTAGTAAGACTAAACATTCCTGAGAAAGAGTATAATACTGGGGGTCTGGATAATAATCTTTCTAACTTTGTTCACTTTTTGTTTCCATGATGATCAATATTGGAGTTTCCATTCTAATATTGTTATCTTTAGAATTTTAAGCGGCAGCATAACATCTATTTCAACAGAAAAAGGAGAAGATGAAACAGGACCATAGATACTGGCCCTGGTAATACTACCTAAGGAAAAGACTCAGGCCCCTAAGGCAGTGCCCTAGACTGGGACACTCATCGGTGGATGGGGGTGCCTGGAAGCAAATGCCAGGTTGTAATACAAGAACATAATGGCTGGTCTGACTCTGAAGGAGGGCCGGTTAACCAATGACGGGTAAGACTCCTCACAGTGGGGGGCGACCTAAGACAGGCAACGGTCAGGAAAGAGTCACCAGGACACCTGGCTATAGGGTCAATGGGCCTCTATGTTGATTTGAGATTTATCCTAATCTGAAAAAGACGGGCCATAGAAAAATAAGGGTGGCTCCAGAGCGTCTTCCCGTATTAAACCAGCATATGCTGCCATACTTGAGAATCATGGAAATAAAATCTCTAAAGAATTTAGAATGTATTTTGATCTATTTAGACTAATGCCAAACCCTCAGGAATGTGATTATTGCAGTGGGTTTCGAGTCAGGACTGTGGTAAGAAATTGAGGCTAGATACTTCTTGTTAGCTTCACTATGATGATTGGAGCCAATTAACTCTGGCTAGCCTACCTCAGGATAGAGACTTGAAGGAATATTCCCAACAGCTGCCAAAACTCCTTTCGTTTCGGGGAACTTACCTGTTGTCTCTGGCCAACCCCGACACCTCCTTAGTACAAGCCAGGAGACTGAGTCTACATCAAAAGGTACTGCGGAGAGACCCTTGTGCCGTGCTGAAAGGGACCCTACATCGTGGTGCTGACAACCCTCACGGCTTTCAAAGTAGATGGTGTGGCAACCTGGGTCCATCACACTCACCTCTCCACTGTCTGAAAGGACTTTGTTACTCGATGGATCGTCAATCAAGACTAATGCAACTTGCTCAAGCTCAGGTTATGGCACATTCAAGCCTCCTGATGTTGGTAACTCTGTTAGCCCTGCTTGTCACTGCCTGTGTTTGTCAAGAATACTTACACCCTCCGAAACATTCTAACAGTCTCCCTAGTTCACTACCCTCGTCTTGTCCCTTACCAGACCCCTCGTCATCCTACTTCTGTTACTTATCCTCAGGCCCTGTGTCATCAACAGGCTGGTCCAGTTTGTCAGGGATCACGTGGAGGCCATCCAATTGATGGTCCTCCCTGCTCAATGCAGATCCCTGGTAATAGAAGAGGGCAAGATAGAAAAGAAGTTGGTCCCATGATTGGGTCCATAAGTCACAAGACAAGGGGGGAATGTTAGGGCAACACATCCATACCCCACACACGCACAAGACACCCACTACCAGGCACACACACCACAAGCACACACACCACAGGCACACAGGTTTTCTGGACTCCTTTCTCCTTCAAGACCATTCAGTGCTATTTCATTGACCTGGAGCCGCCTCTCACCCACCGCTAATGGCCCACTCTTGCCTTTCTAGTCCCTGCTGATGTCAGTCTCTAGACGACCTCACTAACACCCCCACCATATCCAAGCTGGGCCCCGCGTCTACTCCTTTCCAAACTGCCGGGACTGGTCCTCCAGATTCAGGACAAGGGAAGGGAGACCACTCCCTTCTGGGCCCACTTGGTGGGGCCTGGGTCCCCTCTCAGCCCAAGCTTGGTTCCTGTCATTCGTGTTCCGTCATACCTTAGGGTCCAGACCTGTTTTGGTGAGATGTGTTGGTGCCGCGCTGCCCCCACAAGGCCACCGTCACCTCCACGTCCCCACCACGAGCATGTCCGATGAGGGAACTCTGTGCGGGTGCTGCCAAACTGGCCCGGTGTGGCTGTGGACACTGCCGACCCTGTCGCCTGCCGGGGCCGTCGGAAGGATGGATGCCGCCACGTCACATCACGAGAAGCTCCCTGGAACAGGGCGCCCTGGGCACACCTGCGTGTTCCTATCACAGGCTGGCAAACGTGATCTTCTGAACCCCGACACTAGCTTTGATAGCAACCCGAATCACTGTTTTGTTCTGTGTCCTGCTTGGGATGCGCAGAAGTTACGCTTCTGAGTTCTCTGGTCACAGGTGAAGAAGGAGACACCTACCACCACAGGAGACAGAAACCGCTCTGCTACATTCCTGGTCACACTCCCGGCAGGATAGAATGCCGCAGGCTTGGGCCTAAGTGAGGAGCAACAAAACCGTTCCTATGGCCGCAATGGAGTCCAGCGTGCCTCATAAATCCGGGGCTGCCCCCCGCCCCACCCCGGTTCCCCCGCAGCCAACAGGCAGGCAGGGTGGGCAAAGAGCCTAAGGGTGCTGCAGTTCACTTCCGTGGCCCTCAGCTTTGAGCGAAACACCTCCCAAGGTGGTCTTTCATTGATCCCGCGGTGGGTACTGGCCCTCAACTTCCTGCTTCACGCAGGATGTCATTCCTAAAGTTCGCCGTGAGATGCACCCACTGGGAGCCCAGGCTGGCACGCTCCATCCAGGTCAGGTCGGACACCCACGCCCTGAGCCTGCCCCCTCCCTCGAAGATCCCACAAAGGCCGAGGTGGAGGAAGAGGTGGGGGTGAGGGGCATGTGGCCATGTGGGGCCTCTCCCCGCTCAGGGTCTCAACTATCAGGTGCAGGAATTTTCCAAGGCCCCCATTTGGCCATCTCCCATCCTGTTCCCCTCCTGAGTCCGGGAGCAGTGAGCGATCTTCTGCCCCAAAAACCACTTGCCCAGGGCACGTGTGGGTGGCCCGCACGAGACACCTGTGCGGACACGTCCATCCACACGCACACACACCTCACATGCACACGCATCCCACCGCACAGAACACATTTGTGACATACCACACACACATATGCCACACACGCCCAACACACCCACACCGGAATCACACAGGGTTTCTGGACTCCTTTATCCTTCATGAACTTTCTGTGCTATTTCTTGGTCCAGGAGCCGCCTCTCCACCCCGGCTAATGGCCCTCTCTTGCCTTTCAAGCCCCTGCTGGTGTCATTCTCTAGACGACATCCCTAACACCCCTCCAGATCCAAGCAGGGCCCGCGTCTACTCCTTCCCAAACTGCCGGGACTGGTCCTCCAGACTCTGGCCGAGGGAGGGGAGCCACATGGTCTCCCTTCTTGGCCCACTTGTTGGGGCCTGGGTCCCCTCTCAACCCAAGCTCGGATCCTGACATTCGTTTTCTGTCATCCCTAAGGGTTCAGTCCCTGTTTTGGTGACATATGTTGGTGCCGAGCTGCTCCCACAAGGCCACCGTCACCTCCACGTCCCCACCACAAGAATGTCTGATTCGAGGGAGCCATGCGCGGATGCTGCCGCACTGGCCCGGTGTGGCTGTGGACGCCCCCGAACCTGCCGCCTGCCGGGGCCGTCTGAAGGATGGATTTCGCCATGCCACAGGACGCCAAGCTCCCTGGAACAGGGCGTCCTGGCGCACCTGCTTGTTCTTATCACAGCCTGGCAAACGAGACCTTCTGAACCCTGACAACCGGTTCTGACAGCGCCCCGAATCTCCGTTTTGTTCTGTGTCCTGCTTGGGATGCGCACAGGTCACGCTTCTGGGTTCTCTGGTCACAGGAGAGGCAGGAGACACGTACCTCACGGGAGACAGAAACCGCTCCAATACCTTCCTGGTCACACTCCAGGAAGGATAGAAAGCCGCTGGCATGGGCCTAACTGAGGATCAACAAAACCCGTTGCTATGGGAGCAATGGAGTCCAGCGTGCCTCAAAAAGCCGGGGCCTACCCCCTCAACCCAGAAGCCCCCGCAGCCGACTGGCGGGCAGGGTGGGCAAAGAGCCTAAGGGTGCTGCAGGCCACTTACGTGGCCCTGAGCTTTGACCGAAACACCTCCCAAGGTGGCCTGTCATTGAAACCACGGTGTGTCCTGGCCCTCAACATCCTGCTTCACGCAGGATGTCGATTCCAAAGTTCCCCATGATGATACAACCCCCTGGAGCCCAGGCTTACACGCTCCCTCCAGGTCAGGTCGGACACCACCGCCCTGATCCTGCCCCCTCCCTCAGAGGTCCCACCAAGGCGGAGGTGGAGGAAGAGGCGCGTGTGATGGGCATGTGGCCCTGAGAGCCCTATCCCCACTCAGGATCTCGTCTATTAAGTGCAGGAGCTTTCAAGGCCTCCATCTGGCCATCTCATATCCTGTTCCCCTCCTGAGTCGGGGGGCAGTGAGGGATATGCTGCCCCCGAATCCATGTGACCAGGGCACGTGATGGGCCCTGGGGTCGGCACGAGACACCTGTGCAGACACGTCCATCAAGCCGCTCACACACCACACATGCACACGCCACCCACCGCACGGAACACATTTGTGACATACCACACACACATATGCCACACACGCCCAACACACCCACACCGGAATCACACAGGGTTTCTGGACTCCTTTATCCTTCATGAACTTTCTGTGCTATTTCTTGGTCCAGGAGCCGCCTCTCCACCCCGGCTAATGGCCCTCTCTTGCCTTTCAAGCCCCTGCTGGTGTCATTCTCTAGACGACATCCCTAACACCCCTCCAGATCCAAGCTGGGCCCGCGTCTACTCCTTCCCAAACTGCCGGGACTGGTCCTCCAGACTCTGGCCGAGGGAGGGGAGCCACATGGTCTCCCTTCTTGGCCCACTTGTTGGGGCCTGGGTCCCCTCTCAACCCAAGCTCGGATCCTGACATTCGTTTTCTGTCATCCCTAAGGGTTCAGTCCCTGTTTTGGTGACATATGTTGGTGCCGAGCTGCTCCCACAAGGCCACCGTCACCTCCACGTCCCCACCACAAGAATGTCTGATTCGAGGGAGCCATGCGCGGATGCTGCCGCACTGGCCCGGTGTGGCTGTGGACGCCCCCGAACCTGCCGCCTGCCGGGGCCGTCTGAAGGATGGATTTCGCCATGCCACAGGACGCCAAGCTCCCTGGAACAGGGCGTCCTGGGCGCACCTGCTTGTTCTTATCACAGCCTGGCAAACGAGACCTTCTGAACCCTGACACCGGTTCTGACAGCGCCCCGAATCTCCGTTTTGTTCTGTGTCCTGCTTGGGATGCGCACAGGTCACGCTTCTGGGTTCTCTGGTCACAGGAGAGGCAGGAGACACGTACCTCACGGGAGACAGAAACCGCTCCAATACCTTCCTGGTCACACTCCAGGAAGGATAGAAAGCCGCTGGCATGGGCCTAACTGAGGATCAACAAAACCCGTTGCTATGGGAGCAATGGAGTCCAGCGTGCCTCAAAAAGCCGGGGCCTACCCCCTCAACCCAGAAGCCCCCGCAGCCGACTGGCGGGCAGGGTGGGCAAAGAGCCTAAGGGTGCTGCAGGCCACTTACGTGGCCCTGAGCTTTGACCGAAACACCTCCCAAGGTGGCCTGTCATTGAAACCACGGTGTGTCCTGGCCCTCAACATCCTGCTTCACGCAGGATGTCGATTCCAAAGTTCCCCATGATGATACAACCCCCTGGAGCCCAGGCTTACACGCTCCCTCCAGGTCAGGTCGGACACCACCGCCCTGATCCTGCCCCCTCCCTCAGAGGTCCCACCAAGGCCGAGGTGGAGGAAGAGGCGAGGGAGAGGGGCATGTGGCCCTGATTGGTCTGTCCCCGATCAGGGTCTCAACTATCAAGTGCAGGAGATTTCCAAGACCCCCATTTGGCCATCACACACCCTGATCCCCTCCTGAGTCGGGGGGCATTGAAGGATCTGCTGCCCCCGAAACCACGTTCCCAGGGCACGTGTGGGTGGCCCGCATGAGACATCTGTGTGGACACGTCCATCCAAACGCGCACACCCCACACATGCACACGCAACCCACCACACAGAACACATTTTTTACATACCACACACACATACACCACACACGCCCAACACCCCCACACCACAGGCACACATCCTACAAGCACACACACCTCAGGCACACTGGGTTTCTGGACTCCTTTCTCCTTCATGACATTCCTGTGCTATTTTGTTGGCCTGGAGCCGCCTCTCCACGCACCGCTAATGGCCCTCTCTTGCCTTTCAAGACCCTGCTGGTGTCAGTCTCTAGACGACCTCCCTAACACCACCACGAGATCCGAGCTGGGCCCGCGTCTATTCCTTCAAAAACTGCCGGACTGGTCCTCCTCACTCAGGCCGACGGAAGGGAGCCCCATGGTCTCCCTCCTGGCCCACTTGGTGGGGCCTGGGTCCCCTCTCAAACCAAGGTCGGATCCTCACGTTCGTATTCCGTCATCTCTAAGGGTTCAGTCCCAGTTTTGGTGAGATTTGTTGGTGCCGCGCTGCTCCCACAAGGCCACCGTCACCTCCACTTCCCCACCACGAGCATGTCCGACTTGAGGGTGCTCTGCGCAGAGGCTGCCGCAATGGTCCGTTGTGGCTGTGGACACCGCAGACCCAGCCGCCTGTCGGGGCCGTCGGAATGATGGAAGCCGCCACGCCACACCACCCCTAGCTCCCTGGAACAGTGCGCCCTGGGCGCACCTGCCTGTTCCTATCAGAGCCTGACAAACGTGACCTTCTGAACCCCGACACCGATCCTGATAGTGCTCCAAATCTCTGTTTGGCGCTGTGTCCTGCTTGGGATGCGCAGAGGGTTTGTTTTGGAGTTCTCCGGTCACAGGGGAAGAAAGAGACACCTACCTCCACGGGAGACAGAAAGAGCTCCACTATCTTCCTGGCCACACTCCAGACGGGATAGAAAGCGGCAGACTCTGGCCTGACTGAGGAGCAACAAAACCAGTTGCTATGGCAGCAATGGAGTCCAGCACGCCTCATAAAGCCGGGGAAGCCCCCTCCACCCGGGTGCCCCCGCAGCCAATAGCGGGCAGTGTGGGCAAAATGCCTCGGGGTGCTGAAGGCCACCTACGTGGCCCTCAGATTTGACCGCAACATCTACCAAGGTGGCCTTTCTTTGAACCCGTGGTAGGTCCTGGCCCTCAACTTCCTGCTAAACGCAGGATGTGGATCCCAAAGTTCCCCCTGATGATGCACCCACTGGGAGCCGAGGCTGGCATGCTCCCTCCAGGTCTGGTCGGACAACACCGCCCTGATCTTGCCCCCTCCCTCGGAGGTCCCACCAAGGCCTAGGGGGAGGAAGGTGGCCCTGACAGGCCTCTCCCCGCTCAGGATCTCAACTAACAAGTGCAGGAGCTTTCCAAGGCCCCCATTTGGCGATAACACATCCTATTCCCCTCCTGAGTCGTGGGGCAGTGAGGGATGGGTTGCCCTGGAATCCATTTACCCAGGGCACGTGAGGGGGCCGGGGGAGGCACGAGACACCTGTGCGGACACGTCCATCCAGACCCTCACACACCACAAATGCACATGCAACCCATTGCACAGAACTCATTTCTAACTTACCACACACACATACACCACACACGCCCAACACACCCACACCACAGGCACACAGGGTTTCTGGACTCCTTTCTCCTTCATGACCTTTCTGTGCTATTTCTTGCCCTGAGCCGCCTCTCCACCCCCCACTAATGGATCTCTCTTGACTTTCAAGCCCCTGCTGGTGTCAGTCCCTAGACGACCTCCCTAACACCCCCACCAGATCCGAGCTGGGCCTGCGTCTACTCCTTCCCAAACTGAGGGGACTGGACCTCCAGACTCTGACTGAGGGAAGGGAGGCCGAAGTTCTTTCTCCTGGGCCCACTTGGTGGGGCCTGGGTGCACTCTCAGCCCAAGCTCGGTTCCTGACGTTCGTGTTCCGTCATCCCTAAGGGTTCAGTCCTTCTTTTGGTGAGATGTGTTGATCCCGCGCAGCTCCCACAAGGCCAACGTCACCTCCACGTCCCCACCACGAGCATGGCCGACTCAAGGGAGCTCTACGCGGAGGCTGCTGCACTGGTCCGGTGTGGCTGTGGACACCGCAGACCCTGCCGCCTGCCGGGGCCAGCAGAATGCTGGAAGCCGCCACCCCACATGAGGCCAAGCTCGCTGGAACAGGGCGCCCTGGGCGCACCTGCCTATTCCTATCACAGCCTGGCAAACGTGACCTTCTGAACCCCTACACCGATCCTGACAGTGCTCCGAATCTCTGATTTTCTCGTTGTCCTGCTTCGGATGCCCAGAATTTATGCTTCCATGTTCTCCGGTCACAGGAGAAGAAAGAGACACCTACATCCACGGGTGACAGAAACCGCTCCACTACTTTCCTGGACACACTGCAGACGGGATAGAAAGCCGCAGGTTCAGCCCTAACTGAGGAGCAACAAAACCAGTTGCTATGGAAGCAATGGAGTCCAGCGCACCTCATAAAGCCGGGCCGCGCCCCTACACCCTGGGGACCCCGCAGCCAACTTGCGGGCAGGGTGGGCAAAGAGCCTAGGGGTGCTGCAGGCCACCTACGTGGCTCTCAGCTTTGACCGCAACACCTCCCAAGGTGGCTTTTCTTTGAACCCGCGGTAGGTCCTGGCCTTCAACTTCCTGCTTCACGCAGGATGTTTATCCCAAAGTTCCCCGTGATGATGCACCCACTGGGAGCCGAGGCTGGCACGCTCCCTCCAAGTGCAGTCGGACATCACCGCCCTAGCCTGCCCCCTCCCTCGGAGGTACTACCAAGGCCGAGGTGGAGGAAGAGGCGGGGGTGAGGTGCATGTGGCCCTGAGAGGCCTCTCCCCGTCAGAATCTCAACTATCAAGTGCAGGAGCTTTCCAAGGCCCCCATTTGGCCATAACACATCCGGTTCCCCTCCTGAGTCGGGCAGCGGTGAGGGATGTGCTGCCCTCGAATCCATTTGCCCAGGGCACATGAGGGGGCCGTGGACCGGCACGAGACATGTGTGCGGACACGTCCATCTAGATGCTCACACACCACACATGAACACGCAACCAACCGCACAGAACACATTTGTGACATACCACACACATACTCCACACACGACCAACACACCCACACCACAGGCACACAGGGTTTCTGGACTCCTTTCTCCTTCATGACCTTTCTTTGCTATTTCCTTGCCCTGAGCCGCCTCCCCACCCCCCGCTAATAACCCTCTCTTGCCTTTCAAGCCCCTGCTGGTGTCAGTCCCTAGTCGACCTTCCTAACACCCCCAGCAAATCCGAGCTGGGCCCGCGTCTTCTGTTTCCAAAACTGCCGGGACTTTTCCTCCAGACTCTGGCCGAAGGAAGGCAGACCATGGTCTCCATCCTGGGCACACTTGGTGGACCTCGGTCCCCTCTCAATCCATGCTCGCTTGCTGACGTTCGTGTTCCCTCATCCCTAAGGGTTCAGTCCCTGTTTTGGTGAGATGTGTTGGTGCCGCGCTGCTAACACAAGGCCACCGTCATCTCCGTGTCCCCACCACTAACATGGCCGACTCGAGGGAGCTCTGCGCAGAGGCTGCCGCACTGGCCCGGTGTGACTGTGGACACCGCCGACACCGCCGCCTGCCAGATCCGTCTGAAGGATGGATGCCGCCTCGTCACACCACGCCAAGCTTCCCGGAGCAGGGCGCCCTGGGCACATCTGCGTGTTCCTATCACAGCCTGGCAAACGTGACCTTCTGAATCCTGACACCAGTCCTGATAGAGCCCGGAATAACAGTTTTGTTCTCTGTCCTGCTTAGATTGGTCAGAGGTTACGCTTCCGAGTTCTCTGGTCACAGGGGAAGAAGGAGACACCTACCACCGTGGGAGACAGAAACCGCTCCACTACCTTCTGGTCACACTCGAGGCAGGATAGAATGCCGCAGGCTTGGGCCTAAATGAGGAGCAACAAAACTGTTGCTATGGCAGCAATGGAGTCCAGCGTGCCTCATAAAGCCGGGGACGCCCCCCGCCCCACCCGGTGGCACCGCTGGCTGCTGGCAGGCAGGGTGGGCAAAGAGCCTGAGCTTGCTGCCGGCCACCTACGTGGCCCTCAGCTTTGACCACAATACCTCCCAAGGTGGACTTTCAGTGAACCTGCGGTGGGTCCTGGCCCTCAACTTCCAGTTTCACGCAGGATATCGGCCCAATGTTCCCCGTGATGATGCACCCACTGGGAGCCCAGGATGGAACGCTCCCTCCAGGTCAGGTCGGACACCACCGCCCTAGCCTGCCCCCTCCCTCGGAGGTCCCACCAAGCCCCAGATGGAGGAAGAGGCGGGGGTGAGGGGCATGTGGTCCTGAGAGGCCTCTCCCAGGTCGGGAACTCAACAATCAAGTGTAGGAGCTTTCAAGACCTCCATTTGGCCATCTGACATCCTGTTCCCCTCCTGAGTCGGGGGACAGTGAGGGATCTGCTGCCCCGAATCCATGTGCCCAGGGCACGTGAGGGGGCCGGGGGACGGCACGAGACACCCCTGCAGACACGTCCATCCAGACGCTCACACACCACACATGCACAAGCAACCCACCCCACAGAACACATTTGTGACATACACACACACACATACGCCACACACGCCCAACACTCCCACACCACAGGCACACAGGGTTTCTGGACTCCTTTATCCTTCATGAATTTTCTGTGCTATTTCCTTGCCCTGAGACGCCTCTTCAGCCCCCGCTAATGGTCCTCTCTTGCCTTTCAAGCCCCTCCTGGTGTCCGTCCCTAGACGACCTCCCTAACACCCCCACCGGATCCGAGATGGGCCCGCATCTACTCCTTCCCAAACTGTCGGACTGGTCCTCCAGACTCAGGCCGAGGGAAGGGTGCTCCATGGTCTCCCTCCTGGGCCCACTTGGTGGGGCCTGGGTCTCCTCTCAGTCCATGCTCTGTTCCTGACGTTCGTGTTCCGTCATCCCTAAGGGTTCAGTCCCTGTTTTGGTGAGATGTGTTGGTGCCGCATTACTCCCACAAGGTCACCGTCACCTCCACGTCCCCACCACAAGCATGGCCGACTCGAGGGAGCTCTGCGTGGAGGCTGCAGCACTGGCCCGGTGTGGATGTGGACACCTCCGTCACTGCCGCCTGCTGGGGCCGTCGGAAGGAAGGACGTCGCCACGCCACACCACGCCAAACTCCCTGGAACAGGGCGCCCTGGGCGCACATTCTTGTTCCTATCACAGCGTGGCAAACATGACCTTCTGAACCCCGACACCGGTCCTGACAGTGCCCCGAATCTCTGTTTTGTTCTGTGTCCTGCTTGGGAGGCGCAGAGATTACGCTTCCGAGCTCTCCGCTCACAGGAGAAGCAGGAGACAACTACCTCCACAGGAGACAGAAACCGCTCCACTACCTTCCTGGTCACAGTCCAGGCAGGATAGAAAGCCGCAGGCTCGGGCCTAACTGAGGAGCAACAAAACGTTGCTATGGAAGCAATGGAGTTCAGCCTGCCTCATAAAGCTGGGGCCGCAGCCCGCCCCACCCAGGGGCCCCCGCAGCCAACTGGCAGGCAGTCTGGGCAAAGAGCCTAAGGGTGGGTTTGACCCTCAGCTTTGACCGAAACACCTCCCAAGGTGGCGTTTCAGTGAACCCGCGGTGGGTCCTGGCCCGCAACTTCCTGCTTCACGCAGGATGTCGATCCCAAAGTTCCCCGTGATGATTCACCCACTGGGAGCCCAGGCTGGCATGCTCCCTCCAAGTCCGGTCGGACACCACCTCCTTGAGCCTGCCCCCTCCCTCGGAGATCCCATCAAGGCCGAGGTGGAGGAAGAGACGGGGGTGAGGGGCATGTGGCCCTGAGGGGCCTCTCCCTACTCAGGTTCTCAACTACCAATTGCAGGAACTTTCCATGGCCCCCATTTGGCCATCTCACATCCTGTTTCCCTCCTGAGTCGGGGGGCAGTGAGGGATCTGCTGCCCCAAAAACCAAGTACCCAGGGAACGTGTGGGTGGCCCGCACGAGACACCCGTGGGGACACCTCCATCCACACGCTCATACACCACACATGCACACGCAACCCACCACACAAAACACATTTGTGACATACCACACAGACATACACCACACACTCGCAACACACCCACACCACAGGCACACACACCACAAGCACACACACCACAGGCCCACAGGGTTTCCGGACTCCTTTCTCCTTCATGACTTTCTGTGCTATTTCGTTGGACTGGAGCCTTCTCTCCACCCACCGCTAATGGCCCTCTCTTGCCTTTCAAGATCCTGCTGGTGTCAGACGACCTCCCTAACACCCCCACCAGATCTGAGCTGGGCCAGCCTCTACTCGTTCCCAGACTGCCAGGACTGGTCCTCAAGAATCAGGCAGAGGGAAGGGAGCCCCATGGTCTCCTTCCTGGGCCTACTTGGTGGGGCTTCGGTCCCCTCTCAGCCCAAGCTCTGTTCCTGATGTTCGTGTTCCGTCATCCCTAAGGGTTCAGTCCCTGTTTTGGTGAGTTGTGTTGGTGCCGCGCTGCTTCCACAAGGCCTCCGTCATCTCCACGTCCCCAGCACGAGCATGGCCAACTCGAGGGAGCTCTGCACGGAGGCTGCCGCACTGGCCCGCTGTGGATGTGGGCATCGCAGACCCTGCCGCCTGCGGGGCTGTCGGTATGATGGAAGCTGCCACGCCACACGACGCCAAGCTCCCTGGAACAGGGCACCCTGAGCGCACCTTCTTGTTCCTATCACAGCCTGGCAAACGTGACCTTCTAAACCTCAACACCTGTCCTGATAGTGCCCCGAATCTCTGTTTTGTTCTGTGCCCTGCTTGGGATGTGCAGAGGTTACACTTCCGATTTCACAGGTCACAAGACAAGAAGGAGACACGTATCCCACGGGAGACAGAAACCGCTCCACTACATTCCTGGTCACACTCCCGGCAGGATAGAAAGCCGTAGTCTTGGGCCTAACTGAGGAGCAACAAAAGGTTGCTATGGCAACAATGGAGTCCAGCCTGCCTCATAATGCCGGGCCCACCCCCCGCACCACCCGGGGGCCCCACAACCACCTGGAAGACAGGGTGGGTAAAAAGCCTAGGGGTGCTGCAGGCCACCTACGTGGCCCTCAGATTTGACCGAAACACCTCCCAAGGTGGCCTTTCAGTGAACCCGCGGTGGGTCCTGGCCCTCAAAATCCTGCTTCACACAGGATGTTGATCCAAAGTTCCCCGTCATTATGCACCCACTGGGAGCCCAGGCTGGCACGCTCCATCCAGGTCAGGTCGGACATCAACGCCCTGAGCCTGCCTCCTCCCTCAGAGATTCCACCAAGGCCGAGGTGGAGGAAGAGGCGGGGGTGAGGGGCATGTGGCCCTGAGTGGCATCTCCCTGCTCAGGGTCTCAACTATCAAGTGCAGGAGATTTCGAAGGCCCCAATTTGGCCATCACACATCCTGATCCCCTTCTGAGTCGGGGGGCAGTGAGGGATATGCTGCCCCCGAAACCACGTTCCCAGGGCAAGTGTGGGTGGCCCGCATGGGACACCTGTGCGGACACGTCCATCCAAACGCACACACACCTCACATGCACACGCAACCCACCACACAGAACACATTTGTGACATACCACACACACATACACCACACACACGCAACACACCCACACCACAGTCACACACACCACAAGCACACACACCACAGGCACACAGGGTTTCTGGACTCCATTCTACTTCATGACCTTTCTGTGCTATTTCGTTGGCCTGGAGCCACCTCTCCACCCACCACTAATGGCCCTCTCTTGCCTTTCATGACTCTGCTGGTGTCAGTCTCTAGACGACCTCCCTAACAACCCCACCAGATCCGAGCTGGGCCCACGTCTACTCCTTCCCAAACTACCGGGACTGGTCCTCCAGTCTCAGGCCGAGGGAAGGAAGACCACTCCCTTCTGGGCCCAATTCGTGCGGACTGGGTCCCCTCTCAGTCCAAGCTCGGTTCCTGACGTTCGTGTTCCGTCATCCCTAAGGGTTCAGTCCCTGTTTTGGTGAGATGTGTTGATCCCGCGCTGCTCCCACAAGGCCAACGTCACCTCCACGTCCCCACCACGAGCATAGCCAACTCGAGGGAGCTCTGCGTGGAGGCTTCCGCACTGGTCCGGTGTGGCTGTGGACACCGCAGACCCTGCCGCCTGCCGGGGCCGGCGGAATGCTGGAAGCCGCCACCCCACACGAGGCCAATCTCCCTGGAACAGGGCGCCCTGGGCGCACCTGCCTGTTCCTATCACAACCTGGCAAACGTTACCTTCTGAACCCCTACACTAATCCTGACAGTGCTCCAAATCTCTGATTTTCTCGTTGTCCTGCATGGGATGCGCAGAGTTTACGCTTCCGAGTTCTCCGGTCACAGGAGAAGAGAGAGACACCTACCTCCACGGGTGACAGAAACCGCTCCACTACCTTCCTGGTCACACTGCAGACGGGATAGAAAGCCGCAGGCTCGGCCCTAACTGAGGAGCAACAAAACCAGTTGCTGTGGCAGCAATGGAGTCCAGCGCACCTCATAAAGCCGGGGCCGCGCCCCTCCAACCTGGGGACCCCGCAGCCAAGTAGCGGGCAGGGTGGGCAAAGAGCCTAAGGGTGCTGCAGGCCACCTACTTGGCCCTCAGCTTTGACCACAATACCTACCAAGGTGGACTTTCAGTGAACCGGCGGTGTGTCCTGGCCCTCAACTTCCTGTTTCATGCAAGATATCGATCCCAAAGTTCCCCGTTAGGATGCACCCACTGGGAGCCGAGGCTGGCACGCTCCCTCCAGTTCAGGACGGAGACCACCGCCCTGGCCTGCCCCCTCCCTCGGAGGTACCACCAAGGCCGAGGTGGAGGAAGAGGCGGGTGTGAGGTGGATGGGGCCTGAGAGGTCAATCCCCGCTCAGGATCTCATCTATCAAGTGCAGGAGCTTTCCAAGGCCTCCATCTGGCCATCTCACATCCTGTTCCCCTCCTGAGTCGGGGGGCAGTGAGGGATCTTCTGCCCCCGAATCTATGTGCACATGGCACGTGAGGGTGCCGGGGGTCGGCACGAGACACTTGTGCGGACACGTCCATCCAGACGCTCACACACCACACATGCACACGCAACCCACTGCACAGAACACATTTGTGACATGCCACACACACATACGACACACGCCCAACACACCCACGCCACAGTCACACAGGGTTTCTAACTCCTTTATCCTTCATGACCTTTCTGTGCTATTTCCTTGCCCTGAGCCGCCTCTCCACCCCCGCTAATGGCCCTCTCTTGCCTTTCAAGCCCCTTCTGGTGTCAGTCCCTAGACGACCTCCCTAACAACCCACCAGATCCGAGTTGGGCCAGCATCTACTCCTTCCCAAACTGTCGGGACTGGCATTCAGACTCATGCCGAGGGAAGGGAGCCCCATGGTCTCCCTCCGGGGCCCACTTGGTGGAGCCTGGGTCCCCTCTCAGCCCAAGCTCGGTTCCTGACATTCGTGTTCGGTCATCCCTAAGGGTTCAGTCCCTGTTTTGGTGAGATGTGTTGCTCCCGCGCTGCTCCCACAAGGCCAACGTCACCTCCACGTCCCCACCATGAGCATGGCCGATTCGAGGGAGCTCTGCGCGGAGGCTGCCGCACTGGCCCGGGGTCGCTGTGGACACCGCAGACCCTGCCCCCTGCGGGGGCCGTCGGAATTATGGAAGCCGCCACGCCACACGAGGCCAAGCTCCCTGGAACAGGGCGTCCTCGGCACACCTCCCTCTTCCTATCACAGCCTGGCAAACGTGACTTCCTGAACCCCGACACCGGACCTGAAAGTGCCCGAATCTCTGTTTTGTTCTGTGTCCTGCTTGGGATGCGCAGAGGTTACGTTCCGAATTCTCCGGTCACAGGAGAAGAAAGAGACATGTATCCCATGGGAGAGAGAAACCGCTCCACTACGTTCCTGGTCAGACACCAGGCAGGATAGGAAGCCGCAGGCTTCGGACTAACTGAGGAGCAACAAAACGTTGCTATGGCAGCAATGGAGTCCAGCATGCCTCATAAAGCCGGGGCCACACACCGCCCCAGCCGGGGGCCCACACAGCCAACTGGCAGACAGGGTGGGAAAAGAGCCTAAGGGTGCTGCAGGCCACCTACGTGGCACTCAGCTTTGACCGAAACACCTCCCAAGGTGGCCTTTCAGTGAAACAGCGGTGGGTCCTGGCCCTCAACTTCCTGCTTCACGTAGGATGTCGATCCCAAAGTTCCCTGTGATGATGCACCCACTGGGAGTCCAGGTTGGCACACTCCCTCCAGTCAGGTCGGACACCAACGCCCTGAGCCTACCCCCTCCCACGGAGATCCCGCCAAGGCCGAGGTGGAGGAAGAGGCGGGGGTGAGTTGCATGTGGCCCTGAGGGGCCTCTCCCCACTCAGGGTCTCAACTATCAAGTGCAGGAGTTTTCCAAGGCCCCCATTTGGCCATCTTACATCCTGTCCCCCTACTGAGTCCGGGAGCAGTGAGGGATCTGCTGCCACAGAAACCACTTGCCCAGGGCACGTGTGGGTGGCCCACAGGAGACACCTGTGCGGATATGTCCATCCACAGGGTCACACACCACACATGCACACAGAACCTACCACACAGAACACATTTGTGACATACCACACACACATACACCACACACGCGCAACACACCCACACCACAGGCACACACACCACAAGCACACACACCACAGGCACACAGGGTTTCTGGACTCCTTTCTCCTTCATGACATTTCTGTGCTATTTTGTTGGCCTGGAGCCGCCTCTCCACGCACCGCTAATGGCCCTCTGTTGCCTTTCAAGACCCTGCTGGTGTCAGTCTCTAGACGACCTACCTAACACCCCCAACAGATCCGATCTGGGTCCGCGTACTGCCGGGACTGGTCCTGCAGACTCAGGCTGAGGGAAGGGAGCCCCATGGTCTCCCTCCTGGGCCCACTTGGTGGGACCTGGGTCCCCTCCCAGCCCAAGCTCGGTTCTTGACGTTCATGTTCCGTCATCCTTAAGGGTTCAGTCCCTGTTTTGGTGAGATATGTTGGTTCCGCCATGCTCCCACAAGGCCAACGTCACCTCCATGTCCCCACAACGAGCATTGCCAACTCGAGGGAGCTCTGCGTGGAGGCTGCCGCACTGGCCCGGTGTGGCTGTGGACACCGCAGACCCTGCCGACAGCCATTGCCGTCGGAATGGTGGAGGCCGCCATGCCACATGACGCCAAGATCCCTGGAACAGGGCGCCGTGGGCGCACTTCCCTGTTCCTATCACAGACTGGCATACGTGACCTTCTGAACCCAACACCGGTCATGACAGAGCCCCGAATCTCTGTTTTGTTCTGTGTCCTGCTTAGGATGCGTAGAGGTTACGCTTCCGAGTTCTCCGGTCACAGGAAAAGAAGGAGACACGTACCCCACGGGAGACAGAAACCGCTCACGACATTCCTGGTCACACTCCAGAAAGGAAAGAAAGCCGCAGGCTTGGACATAACTGAGGAACAACAAAACGTTGCTATGGCAGCAATGGAGTCCAGCCTGCCTCATAAAACCGGGGCCGCACCCCGCCCCACGCGGGGGCCCCGAGTCAACTGGCAGGTAGGGTGGGCAAAGAGCCTAAGGGGGCTGCAGGCCACCTATGTGGCCCTCAGCTTTGACCGAAACACCTCCCAAGGTGGCCTTTCATTGAACCCGCGGTGGATCCTGGCCCTCAACTTTCTGCTTCACGCAGGATGTCGATCCCAAAGTTCCCCGTTATGATGCACCCACCGGGAGCCCAGGCTGACACGCTCACTCCAGGTCAGGTCGGACACCAATGCCCTGAACCTGCCCCCTCCCTCGGAGATCCCACCAAGGCCGAGGTGGAGAAAGAGGCGGGGGTGACGGGCATATGGCCATGTGGGGCCTCTCCCTGCTCAGGGTCTCAACTATCAATTGCAGGAATTTTCCAAGGCCCCCATTTGGTCATCTGAGTCATTCCCCTCCTGAGTCCGGGAGCAGTGACGGATCTGCTGCCACAAAAGCCATGTGCCCAGGGCACGTGTGGGTGGCCCACACGAGACACCTGTGCGGACACGTCCATCCACACGCTCCCACACCACATATGCACACGCAACCCACCACACAGAACACATTTGTGACATGCCACACACACATACACCACACGCGCGCAACACACCCACACCACAGGCACACACTCCACAAGCACACAAACCACAGGCACACAGGGTTTCCGGAATCCTTTCTCCTTCATAATCTTTCTGTGCTATTATTTGACCTGGAGCCGCCTCTCCCCGCACCGCTAATGGCCCTCTGTTGCCTTTCAGGACCCTGCTGGTGTCAGTCTCTAGACGACCTCCCTAACACCCCACCCGATCCGAGCTGGGCCCGCGTCGACTCCTTCCCAAACTGCGGGGACTGGTCCTCAAGACTCAGGCCGAGGGAAGTGAGCCCCATGGTCTCCCTCCTGGGCCCACTCGGTCGGGCCTGGGTTCCCTTTCAGCCCAAGCTCAGGTCCTGAAGTTCGTGTTCCGTCATCCCTAAGTGTTCAGTCCCTGTTTTGGTGAGATGTGTTGGTCCCGCGCTGCTCCCACAAGGCCAACGTCATCTCCACGTCCCAACAACGAGCAAGGGCGACTCCAGGGAGCTCTGCGCGGAGGCTGCCGCACTGGCCCGGTGTGGCTGTGGACACCGCAGACACTGCCGCCTGCCGGGGCGGTCAGAATGATGGAGGCCGCCACGCCACACGACGTCAAGCTCCCTGGAACAGGGCGTCCTGGGCGCACCTCCCTGTTCCTATCACAGCCTGGCAAACGTGACCTTCTGAACCCCGACACCGGTCCTGTCAGTGCCCCGAAACTCTGTTTTTTTCTGTGTCCTGCTTGGGATGTGCAGAGGTTATGCTTCCGAGTTCTCCGGTCAGAGGAGAAGAAGGAGACACATACCCCACGGGAAAGAGAAATGGCTCACCACATTCTTGGTCACACTCCAGGAAGGAAAGAAAGCCGCAGGATAGGGCCTAACTCAGGAGCAACAAAACGTTACTATGGCAGCAATGGAGGTCAGCTTGCCTCATTATGATGGGGCCGCACCCCTCCCACCCGGGGGCCCCCGCAGTCTACTGGCAGGCAGGGTGGGCAAAGAGCCTAAGGGTGCTGCTGGCCACCTACGTGGCCCTCAGCTTTGACCGAAACACCTCCCAAGGTGACCTTTCAGTGAACCCGCGGTGGGTCTTGGCCCTCAACTTCCTGCTTCACGCAGGATGACGATCCTAAATTTCCCCCTGATGATGCACCCACTGGGACCCCGGCTGGCACGCTCCCTCCAGGTCAGGTCGGACACCAACGCCATGAGACTGCCCCCTCCCTCGGAAATCCCACCAAGGCGGAGGTGGAGTAAGAGGCGGGGGTGAGGGGCATGTGGCCATGTGGGGCCTCTCCCTGCTCAGGATCTCAACTATCAAGTGCAGGAAGTTTCCAAGGCCCCCATTTGGCCATCTCACATCCTATTCCCCTCCTGAGTCGGGGGGCAGTGAGGGATCTGCTGCCCCAAAAACGACATGCCTAGGGCACGTGTGCGTAGCCCTCACGAAACACCTGTGCGGACACGTCCATCCACACGCTCACTCACCACACATGCACACGCAACCCACCACACAGAACACATTTGTGACACCCCACACACACATACACCACACACTCGCAACACAACCACACCACTGGCACACACACCACAAGCACACACACCACAGGCACACAGGGTTTCTGGACTCCTTTCTCCTTCATGACCTTTCTGTGCTATTTCGTTGGCCTGGAGCCGCCTCTCCACCCACCGCTAATGGCCCTCTCTTGACTTTCAAGACCCTGCTGGTGTCAGTCTCTAGACGACCTCCCTAACACCCCCACCAGATCCGAGCTGGGCCCGCGTCTTCTCCTTCCCAAACTGCCGGGACTGGTCCTCCAGGCTCAGGCCGAGGGAAGGGAGCCCCATGGTCTCCCTCCTTGGCCCACTTGGTTGGGCCTGGGTCCCCTCTCAGCCCAAGCTCGGTTCCTGACGTTCATGTTCCGTCATCCCTAAGGGTTCAGTCCCAGTTTTGGTGAGATGTGTTGGTCCCGCGCTCCTCCCACAAGGCCACCGTCACCTCCACGTCCCCACAACGAACATGGTCAACTCGAGGGAGATCTGCGTGGAGGTTGCCGCACTGGCCCGGTGTGGCTGTGGACACTGCCGACACTGCCCCCTGCTGGGGCCTTCGGAAGGATGGATGCCGCCACGTCACACCACGCCAAGCCTCCTGGAACAGGGCGCCCTGCGCACACCTGCGTGTTCCTATCACAGCCTGGCAAACGTGACCTTCTGAACCACGTCACCAGTCCTGATAGCGCCCCGAAACACTGTTTTGTTCTGTGTCCTGCTTGGGATGCGGAGAGGTTACGCTTTTGAGTTCTCTGGTCACAGGAGAAGATGGAGACACCTACCACCACGGGAGACAGAAACCGCTCCACTACCTTCCTGGTCACACTCCAGGCCGGATAGAATGCTGCAGGCTTGGGTCTAACTGAGGAGCAACAAAACCGTTGCTATGGCAGCAATGGAGTCCAGCGTGCCTCATGAAGCCTGAGTCGCCGCCCGCCCCACCCAGGGTGCCCCGCAGCCAACTGGCAGGCAAGGTGGGCAAAGAGCCTAAGGGTGCTGCAGGCCTCCTACGTGGCCCTCAACTTTGACCACAATACCTCCCAAGGTGGACTTTCAGTGAACCCGCAGTGGGTCCTGGCCCTCAACTTCCTGCTTCACGCAAGATGTCGATCTCAAAGTTCCCCGTTCTGATGCACCCACTGAGAGCCCAGGCTGGCAGACTCCCACCAGGTCAGGTCGGACACCACCGCCCTAGCCTGCCCCCTCCCTCGGAGGTACCACCAAGGCCGAGGAGGAGGAAGAGGCGGGTGTGAGGGGCATGTGGCCCTGAGAGGCCTATCCCCGCTCAGGATCTCATCTATCAAGTGTAGGAGCTTTCCAAGGCCTCCATCTGGCCATCTCACATCCTGTTGCCCTTCTGAGTAGGGGGCAGTGAGGGATCTGCTGCCCCCGAATCTATGTGCCCAGTGCACGTGAGGGGCCGGGGGTCGGCACGAGACACCTGTGCGGACAAGTCCATCCAGACGCTCACACACCACACATGCACACGCAACCCACCACACAGAATACATTTGTGACATACCACACACACATACGCCACACACGCCCAACACACCCACACAACAGTCACACAGGGTTTCTGGACTCCTTTCTCATTCATGACCTTTCTGTGCTATTTCGTTGGCCTGGAGCCGCTTCTCCACCCACCGCTAATGGCCCTCTCTTGCCTTTCAAGACCCTGCTGGTGTCCAGTCTCTAGACGACCTCCCTAACACCCCCACCAGATCCGAGCTGGGCCTGCCTCTGCTCCTTCCCGAACTGCCGGGACTGGTCCTCCAGACTCAGGCCGAGGGAAGGGAGAACACTCCCTTCTGGGCCCACATGATGGGGCCTCGGTCCCCTCTCAGCCCAAGCTCGGTTTTTGACGTTCGTGTTCCATCATCCATAAGGGTTCAGTCCCTGTTTTGGTGAGATGTGTTGGTCCCGCGCTGCTCCCACAAGGCCAACCTCACCTCCATGTCCCCACCACGAGCATGGCCACTCGAGGGAGCTCTGCGCGGAGGCTGCCGCACTGGCCCAGTGTGGCTGCTGATACCGCATACCCTGCCGCCTCCCGGGGCCGTCGGAAGGATGGACGTTGCCACGCCACACCACACCAAGCTCCCTGGACGCACATACTTGCTCCTATCACAGCCTGGCAAACGTGATTTTCTGAACCCCGACACCGTTCCTGACAGTGCTCCGAATCACTGTTTTGTTCTGTGTCCTGCTTCTGATGCGCAGAGGTTACGTTTCCGTGTTCTCCGGTCACCAGATAAGCAGGAGACAACTACCTACACGGGAGACAAAAACCGCTCGTCTACCTTCCTGGTCACACTCCAGGCAGGATAGAAAGCCGCAGGCTCGGGTCTAACTGAGGAGCAACAAAACCAGTTGCTATGGCAGCAATGGAGTCCAGCGCGCCTCATAAAGCCGGGACCAACCCCACCACCCGGGGGCCCCGGCAGCCAACTGGCGGGCAGGGTGGGCAAAGAGCCTAGGGGTGCTGCAGGCCACCTAAGTGTCCCTCCGCTTTGACCGCAACACCTTCCAAGTTGGCCTTTCATTGGACCCGCGGTGGGTCCTGGCCCTCAACTTCCTGCTTCAGGCAGGATGTCAATCCCAAAGTTCCACGTGAGGATACACCCGCTGGGAGCCCTAGCCTGCCCCCTCCCTCAGAGGTCCCACAGGGGGAGGTGGAGGAAGAGGTGGGGGTGAGGGGCATATGGCCCGGAGGGGACGGTCCTGGCTCAGGGTCTCAACTAACAAGTGCAAGAGCGTTTGAAGGCCCCCGTTTGGCCATCACACATCCTGATCCCATCCTGAATCGGGGCGCATTGACGGAACTGATGCCCCCGAAACCACGTTCCCAGGGCAGGTGTGAGTGGCCCACACGAGACAACTGTGCGGACACATACATCCACATGCACACACACCACACATGCACACGCAACCCACCACACAGAACACATTTGTCACATACCACACACACATACAGCACACACGCGCAACACACCCACACCACAGGCACACACACCACAAGCACACACACCACAGACACACAGGGTTTCTGGACTCCTTTCTCCTTCATGACATTTCTGTGCTATTTTGTTGGCCTGGAGCCGCCTCTCCACGCACCGCTAATGGCCCTCTGTTGCCTTTCAAGACCCTGCTGTGGTCAGTCTCTAGACGACCTCCCTAACACCCCCACAAGATCCGAGCTTGGCCCGCGTTTACTCCGTTGCAAACTGCCGGGATTGGTCCTCCAGACTCAGGCCGAGGGAAGGGAGCCCCATGGTCTCCCTCCTGGGCCCATTTGGTGGGGCCTGGGTCCCCTCTCAGCCAAAGCTCGGTTCCTGACGTTCGTGTTCCGTCATCACTACGGGTTCATTCACTGTTTTGGTGAGATGTGTTGGTCCCGCGCTGCTCCCACAAGGCCAACGTCACCTCCACGTCCCCACCACGAGCATGGCCAACTCGAGGGAGCTCTGCGCGGAGGCTGCCGCACTGTCCCGCGGTCGCTGTGGACACCTCAGACCCTGCCGCCTGCGGGTGCTGTCGGAATGATGGAAGACCCCATGACACACGACGCCAAGCTCCCTGGAACAGGGAGTCCTGGGCGCACGTCCCTGTTCCTATCACAGCCTGGCAAATGTGACCTTCTGAACCCCGACACCAGTCCTCATAGCACCCCGAATCACGTTTTGTTCTGTGTCCTGCTTGGGATGCGCAGAGGTTACGCTTCCGAGTTCTCGGGTCACAGGAGAAGAAGGAGACACGTACCCCAAGGGAGACAGAAACCGCTCCACTACCTTCCTGGTCACACTCCAGGCAGGATAGAAAGCCGCAGGCTCGGGCCTAACTGAGGAGCAACAAAACCCGATGCTATGGCAGCAATGGAATCCAGCCTGCCTCATAAAGGCGGCGCCGCCCCCCCGCCCACCCGGGGGACCCCGCAGCCTACTGGCAGGCAGGGTGGGTAAAGAGCCTAAGGGTGCTGCAGGCCACCTACGTGGCCTTCAGCTTTGACCACAATACCTACCAAGGTGGACTTTCAGTGATCCCGCGGTGGGTCCTGGCCCTCAACTTCCTGTTACACGCGAGATGTCGATCCCAAAGTTTCCCGTGATGATGCACCCACTGGGATCCCAGGCAGGCACGCTCCCTACAGGTCAGGACGGACACCACCGCCCTAGGCTGCCCCCTCCCTTGGAGGTATCACCAAGGCCGAGGTGGAGGAAGAGGAGGGGGTGAGGGGCATGTGGCCATGTGGGGCCTCTCCACGCTCAGGGTCTCAACTATCAAGTACAGGAACTTTCCAAGGCCCCCATTTGGCCATCTCACATCCTGTTCCCCTCCTGAGTCGGGGGGCAGTGAGGGAACTGCTGACCCCGAACCACGTTCCCAGGGCACGTGTGAGTGGCCCGCCTGTGACACCTGTGGGGACACGTCCATCCAAACACACACACACCACCCATGCACACGCAACCCACCACACAGAACACATTTGTTACATACCACACACACATACACCACACACACGCAACACACCCACACCACAGTCACACACACCAAAAGCACACACACCACAGTCACACAGGGTTTCTGGATTCCTTTATCATTCATGACTTTTCTGTGCTATTTCCTTGCCCTGAGCTGCCTCTCCACCCCCGCTAATGCCCCTCTCTTACCTTTCAAGCCCCTTCTGGTGTCAGTCCCTAGACGACCTCCCAACACCCCCACCAGATACGTGTTGGGCCCGCATCTACTCCTTCCCAAACTGTCGGGACTGGTTCTACAGAATCATGCCGAGGGAAGGGAGCCCCATGGTCACCTTCCGGGGCCCACTTGGTGGGGGCTGGGTCCCCTCTCAACCCAAGCTCGGTTCCTGAGGTTCGTGTTCTGTCATCCCTAAGGGTTCAGTTCCTGTTTTGGTGAGATGTGTTGGTCCCGCACTGCTCCCACAAGGCCAACGTCACCTCCACGTCCCCACCACGAGCATGGCCGACGCGAGGGAGCTCTGGGCGGAGGCTGCCGCACTGGCCCGGGGACGCTGTGGACACCGGAGACCCTGCCGCCTGCGAGGGCCATCGGAATGATGGAAGCTGCCCCGTCACAAGATGCCAAGCTCCCTGGAACAGGGCGTCCTGGGCGCACCTCCCTGTTCCTATCACAGCCTGGCAAACGTGACCTTCTGAAACCCGTAACCGGACCTGACAGTGCCCAGGATCTCTGTTTTGTTCTGTGTCCTGCCTGGGATGCGCAGAGGTTACGCTTCCGAATTCTCCGGTAACAGGAGTAGAAGGAGACACGTACCAAACTGGAGACAGAAACCGCTTCACTACATTCCTGGTCACACTCCAGGCAGGATAGAAAGTCGCAGGCTTGGGCCTGAGGAGCAACAAAACGTTGCTATGGCAGCAATGGAGTCCAGCCTGCCTCATAAAGCCGGGGCCGCCCCCCGCCCCACCCGGGGGCCCCCACAGCCAAGTGGCAGGCAGGGTTGGCAAAGAGCCTAAGGGTGCTGCAGGCCATTACGTGGCCCTAAGCTTTGACCGAAACACCTCCCAAGGTGGCCTTTCAGTGACTCCGCGGTGGGTCCTGGCCCTCAACTTCCTGTTTCACGCAGGATGACGATCAAAAAGTTCCCCGTGATGATGGACCCACTGGGAGCCCAGGGTGGCACACTCCATCCAGGTCAGGTCGGACACCAAAGCCCTGAGCCTGCCCCTCCCTCGGAGATCCCACCAAGGCCGAGGTGGAGGAAGAGGCGGGGGTGAGGGGCGGTGGGCCTGAGGGGCCTCTCTCCCGCTCAGGGTCTCAACTATCAAGTGCAGCAGCTTTCCAAGGCTCCATTTGGCCATCTCACATCCTGTTCCCCTCCTGAGTTCGGGAGCAGTGAAGGATCTTCTGCCCCACAAACCATGTGCCGACGGCATGTGTGGGTGACCCGCACGAAACACCTGTGCGGATACGTCCATCCACACGCTCACAGACCACACATGCACACGCAACCAACCACACAGAACACATTTGTGACATACCACTCACACATACACCACACACTCGCAACACACCCACATCAAAGGCACACACACCACAAGCAAAGACACCACAGGCACACAGGGTTTCTGGACTCCTTTCTTCTTCATGACCTTTCTGTGCTATTTCGTTGGCTTGGAGACGCCTCTCCACGCACCGCTAATGGCCCTCTGTTGCCTTTCAAGACTCTGCTGGTGTCAGTCTCTAGACTACCTCCCTAACACCGCCACAATTATCGAGCTGGTCCCTCGTCTACTCCTTCCAAAACTGCCGTGACTGGTCCTCCAGACTCAGACAGAGGGAAGGGAGCCCCATGGTCTCCTTCCTGGACCACTTGCTGGGGCCTGGGTTCCCTCTCAGCCCAAGCTCGGTTCCTGACGATTGTGTTCCGTCATCCCTAAGGGTTCAGTCCCTGTTTTGGTGAGATGTGTTGGTGCCCCGCTGCTCTCACAAGGCCAACGTCACCTCCACGTCCCCACCACGAGCATGGCCGACTCGAGGGAGCTCTGTGCGGAGGCTGCCGCACTGGCCCCGTGTGTCTGTGGACACCCCAGACCCTTCCGCCTTCCGGGGACGTCGGTATGATGGAAGCCGCTATGCCACACGACGCCAAGCTCCCTGGAACAGGGCGCCCTGGGCGCACCCCCCTGTTCCTATAACAGCCTGGCAAACGTGACCTTCTGAAACCCGACACCGGACCTGACAGTGCCCCGAATCTGTGTTTTGTTCTGTGTCCTGCTTGGGATGCGCAGAGTTTACGCTTCTGAGTTCTCCAGTCATAAGAAAAGAAATAGACACGTATCCCACGGGAGACAGAAACCGCTCACTACATTCCTGGTCACACTCCAGGCAGGATAGAGCCACAGGCTTGGGCCTAACTGAGGAGAAACAAAACGTTGCTATGACAGCAAGGGAGTCCAGCCTGCCTCATAATGCCGGGGCCGCCACCCGCCCCACCTGGGGGCCCCGCAGCCAAGTGGCAGGCAGGGTGGGCAAAGAGCCTAAGGGTGCTCCAGGCCACCTACGTGGCCCTCAGCTTTGATTGAAACGCCTCCCAAGATGGCCTTTCAGTTTACCCGCTGGGGGTCCTGGCCCTCATCTTCACGCACGATGTCGATCCCAAAGTTCCCCGAGATAATGCACCCACTGGGAGCCCAGGCTGGCACGCTTCCTCCAGGTTAGGTCGTGACACCAATGTCCTGAGCCTGCCCCCTCCCTCGGGGATCCAACCAACGCCGAGGTGGAGGAAGAGGCGTGGTGAGGGGCATGTGGGCCTGAGGGGCCTCTCCCCTCTCAGGGTCTCAACTATCAAGTGCAGGAGCTTTCCAAGGCCCCCATTTGGCCATCTCACATCGTGTTCACCTCCTGAGTCCATGAGCAGTGAGGGATCTGCTCCAAAAACCACGTGCCCAGGCACGTGTGGGTGGCCTGCACGAAAAAACTGTGCGGACACATCCATCCACACGCTCACACACCACCCTTGCACACGAAAACCAACACACAGAACACATTGTGACATAACACACACACATACACCACACACGCGCAACAACCCACACCACAGGCACACACACCACAAGCACACACAGCACAGGCACACAGGGTTTCTGGACTCCCTTCTCTTTCATGACCTTTCTGTGCTATTTCGTTGGCCTGGAATTGCCTCTCCACCCACTGCTGGTGTCAGTCTCTAGACGACCTCCCTAACACCCCCACCAGATCCGAGCTGGGCCCGCGTCTGCTCCTTCCCAAACTGCCGGGACTGCTCCTCCAAACTCAGGCCGAGGGAAGGGAGACCACTCCCTTCTGGGCCCACTTGGTAGGGCCTGGGTCCCCTCTCATCCCGAGCTCAGTTCCTGACGTTCGTGTTCCTTCATCCCTAAGGGTTCAGTCCCTGTTTTGGTGAGATGTGTTAGTCCCGCACTGCTCCCACAAGGCCACCGTCATCTCCACATCCCCACCACGATCATGGCGACTCGAGGGAGCTCTGCGCAGAGGCTGCCGCACTGACCTGGTGTGGCTGCGGACACCGCAGATTCTACCGCTTGCCGGGGCCATCGGTATGATGGAAGCCGCCACGTCACACCACGCCAAGTTCCCTGGAACAGGGCGCCCTGGGCACACATGCGTGTTCCTATCACAGCCTGGCAAACGTGGCCTTCTGAACCCCGTCACCAGTCCTGACAGCGCCCCGAATCACTGTTTTGTTCTGTGTCCTGCTTGGGATGCGCAGAGGTTACGCTTCCGATTTCTCTGGTCACAGGGGAAGAAGGAGACACGTACCGCACGGGAGACAGAAACCGCTCCACCACATTCCTGGTCACACTCCAGACAGGATAGAAAGCCGCAGACTTGGGCCTAACTGAGGAGCAACAAAACGTTGCTTTGGCAGCAATGGAGTCCAGCCTGCCTCATAATGCCGGGGTCGCCCCCCGCCCCACCCGTGGGCCCCCGCAGCCAACTGGCAGGCAGGGTGGGTAAAGAGCCTAAGGGTGCTGCTGGCCACCCACGTGGCCCTCAGCTTGGAACGAAACAGCTCCCAAGGTGGCCTTTCAGTGAACTCCCGGTGGGTCCTGGCCCTCAACTTCCTGCTTCACGCTGGATGACGATCCTAAAGTTCCCGGTGATGATGCACCCACTGGGAGCCCAGGCTGGCACGCTCCCTCCAGGTCAGGACGGACACCACCGCCCTAGCCTGCCCCCTCCCTCGGAGGTACCACCAAGGCCGAGGTAGAGGAAGAGGCGGGTGTGAGGAGCATGTGGCCCTGAGAGGCCTATCCCTGCACAGGATCTCATCTATCAAGTGCAGGAGCTTTCCAAGGCCTCATTCTGGCCATATCACATCCTGTTCCACTCCTGAGTCGGGGGGCAGTGAGGGATCTGCTGCCCCCGAATCCATGAGCCCAGGGCACGTGAGGGGGCCGGGGGTCGGCACGAGAAACCTGTCCGGACACGTCCATCGAGACGCTCACACACCACACATGCACACGCAACCCAGCGCACAGAACACATTTTTGACATACCACACACACATAAGCCACACACACCTAACACACCGACACCACAGTCACACAGGGTTTCTGGACTCCTTTATCCTTCATGACTTTTCTGTGCTATTTCCTTACCCTGAGACGCCTCTCCTCCCCCGCTAATGGTCCTCTCTTGCCTTTCAAGACCCTGCTGGTGACAGTCTCTAGACGACCTCCCTAACACCCCCACCAGATCCGAGCTGGGCCCGCGTCTACTCCTTCAAAAACTGCTGGGACTGGTCCTCCAGACTCTGACCGAGGGAAGGGAGCCCCATGGTCTCCCTCCTGGGCCCAATTGGTGGGGCCTGGGTCCCCTCTCAACCTAAGCTCGGTTCCTGACGTTCGTGTTCTGTCATCCCTAAGGGTTCAGTCCCTCTTTTGGTGAGATGTGTTGGTCCCCCGCTTAACAACAAGGCCAACGTCACCTCCACGTCCGCACCACGAGCATGGCTGCTTCGAGGGTGCTCTGCGCTGAGGCTGCCGCACTGGCCAGGTGTGGCTGTGGACACCGCAGACACTTCCGCCTGCCGGGGCCTTCGGTATGATGGAAGCCGCCACGCCACACGACGCCAAGCTCCCTGGAACAGGGTGCCCTGGGCGCACCTCCCTGTGCCTATCGCAGCCTGGCAAAACCTTCTGAATCCCGACACCTGTCATGACAGTGCCACGAATCTGTGTTTTGTTCTGTGTCCTTCTTGGGATGCACGGAGGTTATGCTTCTGAGTTCTCCGGTCACAGGAGAAGAAGGAGTAAGTACCCCACGGGAGACAGAAACCGCTCTATAACATTCCTGGACACAATCCAGGAAGGAAAGAAAGCCGCAATCTTGGGCCTAACTGAGGAGCAAAAAAGCGTTGCTATGGCAGAAATGCAGTCCAGCCTGCCTCATAAAGCCGGTGCCGCACCACCGCACACCCGGGTTCCCGCGCTGCCAACTGGCAGGCAGGGTGGTCAAAGAGCCTAAGGGTGCTGCAGGCCACCTACGTGGCCCTCAGCTTTGAACGAAACAGCTCCCAAGGTGGCCTTTCAGTGAACTCGCGGTGGGTCCTGACCCTCAACTTCCTGCTTCACGCAGGATATCGATCCCAAGGTTCCCCGTGATGATGCACCCACTGGGAGCCCATGCTGGCAGGCTCCCTCCAGGTCAGGTCGGACACCACCGCCCTGAGCCTGGCAACTCCCTTTTACGTCCCACCAAGGCCGAGGTGGAGGAGGAGGCACGGTGAGGGGCATGTGGCCCTGATAGGCCTGTACCCGCTCAGGATCTCAACTATCAAGTGCAGGAGCTTTCCAAGGCCTCCATTTGGACATCTCACTTCCTGGTCCCCTCCTGACTCGGGGGGCAGTGAGGGATCTGCTGCCCCCGAATCCATGTGCCCAGGGTATGTGAGGGGACCGTATCCGGCACAAGACACCTGTGCAGACACGTCCATCCAGACCCTCACACACCACACATTCACACGCAACCCACCGCAAAGAACACATTTGTGACATACCACACACACATACTCCACACAGGCCCAACACACGCACACCACAGTCACACAGGGTTTCTGGACTCCTTTCTCCTTCATGACCTTTCTGTGCTATTTCCTTGCCCTGAGCTGCCTCTCCAGCCCCTGCTAATGGCCCTCTCTTGCCTTTCAAGCCCCTGCTGGTGTCATCCCTAGACGACCTCCCTAAAACCCTCACGAGATCCGAGCTGGGCCCTTGTCTACTACTTCCCAAACTGTCAGGACTGGTCTTCCAGACTCAGGCCGAGGAAAGGGAGACCACTCCTTTCTGGGCCCACTTGGTGGGCCTGGGTTCCCTCTCAGCCCAACCTCGGTTCCTGACGTTCGAGTTCCGTCATCCCTAAGGGTTCAGTCCCTGTTTTGGTGAGATGTTTTGGTGCCGTGCTGCTCCCACAAGGCCACCGTCACCTCTACGTCCCCACCACGAATATGGAAGACTCGAGGGAGCTCTGCGCGGAGGTTGCCGCACTGGCCCGGTGTGGCTGTGGACACCGCAGACCCTGCCGCCTGCCAGGGCGGTCAGAAGGATGGACGTAGCCACGCCACACCATGCCAAGCTCCCTGGAACAGGGCGCCCTGTGCGCACCTGCTTGTTCCTATCACAGCCTGGCAAACGTGACCTTCTGAACCCCGACACCAGTCCAGAGAGCGCCCTGAATCACTGTTTTGTTCTGTGTCCTGCTTGGGATAGGCAGAGTTTATGCTTCCGAGCTCTCCAGTCACAGGGGAAGCAGGAGACACCTACCTCCACGGTAAACAGATACCACTCCACTGCCTTCCTGGTCACACACCAGGCGGGATAGAAAGCCGCAGGCTTGGGGATAACTGAGGAGCAACAAAACAGTTGCTATGGCAGCAATGGAGTCCAGCGCGCCTCATAAAGCCGGGGCCCCCTCCTACACCCGGGGACCCACGCAGCCAACTGTCGGGCAGGGTGGGCAAAGAGCCTAGGGGTGCTGCAGGCCACCTACGTGGCCCTCAGCTTTGACCGCAACTACTCCCAAGGTGGCATTTCATTGAACCCTCGGTGGGTCCTGACCCTCAACTTCCTGCTTCATGCAGGATGTGGATCCAAAAGTTCCCCGTCATAATACACCCCCTGGGAGCCCAGGCTGGCACACTCCCTCCAGGTCAGGTCAGACACCACCGCCCTAGCCTGCCCCCTCCCTCAGAGGTCCAACCAAGGCCGAGGTGGAGGAAGAGGCGGGGGTGAGGGGCATGAGGCCCTGAGGGAACTCTCTCGGCTCAGGGTCTCAACTATCAAGTGCAAGAGATTTCCAAGACCCTATTTGGCCATCTCACATCCTGTTCCCCTTCTGAGTCCGGGAACAGTGAGGGATCTGCTGCCCCAAAAACCAAGTGTCCAGGGCACGTGTGGGTGGCCCGCACGAGACACCTGTGCGGACACGTCCTTCCACACGCTCACACACCACACATGCACATGCAACCCACCGCACAGAACACATTTGTGACATACCACACACACATACGCCACACACGTGCAACACACCCACACCACAGGCACACAGGATTTCTGGACTCCTTTCTCCTTCATAACTTTTCTGTGCTATTTCCTTGCCTTGAGCCGCCTCTCCACCCCCCGCTAATGGCCCTCTCTTGCCTTTCAAGCCCCTGCTGGTGTAAGTCCCTAGACGACCTCCCTAACACCCCCTCCAGATCCAAGCTGGGCCCTTGTCTACTACTTCCCAAATTGCCGGGACTTGTCCTCCAGATTCTGGCCGAGGGAGGGGAGCCACATGGTCTCCCTCCTGGGCCCACTTGTTGGGGCCTGGGTCCCCTCTCGGCACAAGCTCGGTTCCTGACGTTCGTGTTCCGTCATCCCTAAGGGTTCAGTCCCTGTTTTGGTGACATGTGTTGGTTCCGGGCTGCTCCCACAAGGCCACCGTCATCTCCACGTCCCCACCACGAACATGGCCGACTCGAGGGAGCTCTGCGCGGAGGCAGCCGCACTGGCCCGGTTGGGCTGTGGACACCGCCGACCCTGCCACCTGCTTGGGCCTTCGGTATGATGAAAGACGCCAAGCCACACGACGCCAAGCTCCCTGGAACAGGGAGCCCTGGGCACACCTCCCTGTTCCTATCACAGCCTGGCAAACCTGACTTTCTCAACCCCGACACGGGTCCTAACAGTGCCCCGAATCTCTGTTTTGTTCTGTGTCCTGCTTGGGATGCACAGAGGTTACGCTTCCGAGTTCTCCGGTCACAGGAGAAGAAGGAGACACGTACCCCACGGGAGACAGGAACCGCTCCACTACATTCCTGGTCACACTCCAGACAGGATAGAAAGCCGCAAGCTTGGGCCTAACTGAGGAACAGCAGAACCCGTTGCAATGGCAGCAATGGAGTCCAGCGTGCCTCAAAAAGCCAGGACCGACTACCTCAACCCAGATGCCCCTGCAGGAAAGTTGCGGGCACGGTGGGCAAAGAGCCTAGGGGTGCTGCAGGCCACTTATGTGGCCCTCAGCTTTGACCGTAACACTTCTCAAGGTGGCCTTTCTTTTAACCCGTGGTGGGTCCTGGACCTCAACTTCTTGCTTCACACAGGATGTCGATCCTAAAGTTCCCCGTGTTGATGCACCGCCTGGGAGCCCAGTCTGGCACGCTCCCTCCGGGTCAGGTCGGACACCACCGCAATGAGCCTGCCCCCTCCCTCGGAGATCCCACCAAGGCCGAGGTGGAGGAAGAGGCGAGGGAGAGGGGCATGTGGCCCTGAGGGGCCTCTCCCCACTCAGGGACTCAACTATCAAGTGCAGGAGCTTTCCAAGTCCCCCATTTCGCCATCTCACATCCTGTTCCACTCCTGAGTCCGGGAGCAGTGAGGGATCTGCTGCCCCAAATTCCTCGTGCCCAAGGCACGTGTGGGTGGTCCATACGAGACACCTGTGCGGATACGTCCATCCACACGCTCACATACCACACATGCACACGCAACCAACCACACAGAACACATTTGTGACATACCACACACACATATACCACACATGCGCAACAACCCACACCACAGGCACACACAACACAAGCACACACACCAGAGGCACACAGGTTTTCCGGAATTCTTTCTGCTTCATAACCTTTCTGTGCTTTTTCGTTGGCTAGAGCCGCCTCTTCACACAACACTAATGGCCCTCTGTTGCCTTTCAAGACCCTGCTGATGTCAGTCTCTAGACGACCTCCCGAACACCCCCACTAGTTCCGAGCGGGCCCGCGTCTGCTCCTTGTCATACTGCGCTGACTGGTCCTCAAGACTAGGCAGAGGGAATGGAGCCCCATGGTCTCCTTCCTGGGCCCACTTGGTGGGGCCTGGGTCCCCTCTCAGCCCAAGCTCGGTTCCTGAAGTTCGTGTTCCGTCATCCCTAAGGGTTCAGTCCCTATTTTGGTGACATGTGTTGGTGCCGCTCTGCTCCCACAAGGCCACCGTAACCTCCACGTCCCCACCACGAGCATGGCCGACTCGAGGGAGCTCTGCGCGGAGGCTGCCGCACTGACCCGGGGTCGCTGTGGACACCGCAGGCCCTGCCGCCTGTGGGGGCTGTGGGAATGATGGAAGCCGCCACGCCACACGACTCCAAGCTCTCTGGAACAGGGCGTCCGGGGCACACCTCCCTGTTCCTATCACAGCCTGGTAAACGTGACCTTCTGAACCCCTAAACCGGACCTGACAGTGCCCCGAATCTCTGTTTTGTTCTGTGTCCTGCTTGGGATGCGCAGAGTTTGCACTTCCGGTTCTCCGGTCACAGGAGAAGAAGGAGAGACGTAACGCACGGGAGACAGAAACCGATTCACTACATTCCTGGGCACACTCCAGGCAGGATAGACAGCCCCAGGCTTGGGCTTAACTGAGGAGCAACAAAACGTTGCTATGGAAGCAATGGAGTCCAGCCCGCCTCATAAACCCAAGGCCGCCCCCCGCCCCACCCGGGGGCTCCCCGCAGCCAACTGGCAGGCAGGGTGGGCAAAGAGCCTAAGGGTGCTGCAGGCCACTTACGTGGCCCTCAGCTTTGACCACAATACCTACCAAGGTCTACTTTCACTGACCCCGCAGTGGATCCTGGCCCTCAACTTCCTATTTCACGCAAGATGTCGATCAAAAAGTTCGCCGTGATGATGCACCCACTGGGAGCACAGGCTGGCACGCTCCCTCCAGGTCAGGGTGGACACCACTGCCCTAGCCTGCCCCCTCCCTCGGATGTACCACCTAGGCCGAGGTGGAGGCAGAGGAGGGGCTGAGGGGCATGTGGCCCTGAGAAGCCTATCCCCGCTCAGGATCTCATCTATCAATTGCAAGAGCTTTCCAAGGCCTCGATCTGGCTATCTCACATCCTGTTCCCCTCCTGTGTCGGGGGGCAGTGAGGGATCTGCTGCCCCCGAATCCATGTGCTCAAGGCACGTGAGGGGGCCGGGGGTTGGCACGAGAGACCTGTGCGGACACGTCCATCCAGACGCTCACACACCACACATGCACACGCATCCCACCGCACAGAACACATTTGTGACATACCACACACACATTCGCCACACACGCCCATCACACCCACACCACGGTCACACAGGGTTTCTGGACTCCTTTATCCTTCATGACCTTTCTGTGCTATTTCCTTGCCCTGAGACGCCTCTCCACTCGCGCTAAAGGCCCTCTCTTGCCTTTCAAGCCCCTTCTGGTGTCAGTCCCTAGACGACCTCGCTAAAACCTTCACCAGATCCGAGCTGGGCCCGCATCTACTCCTTGCAAACTGTCGGGTCTGGTCCTCCAAACTCATGGGGAGGGAAGGGAGCCCCATGGTTTCCCGCCTGGGCCCACTTGGTGGGGCCTGGGTCCCCTCTCAGCCCAAGCTCAGTTCCTGACGTTCGTGTTCCATCATCCCTACGGGTTCAGTCCCTGTTTTGGTGAGATGTATTGGTCCCGCGCTGCTCCCACAAGGCTAACGTCAACTCCACGTCCCCACCACGAGCATGGCCGAATCGAGGGAGCTCTGCGCCGAGGCTGCCGCACTGGCCCGGGGTCGCTGTGGACACCGCAGCCCTGCCGTCTGCGGGGGCCGTCGGAATGATGGAAGCCGCCACGCCACACGACGCCAAGCTCCCTGGAACAGGGCGTCCTTGGCGCACCTCCCTGTTCCTATCACAGCCTGGCAAACGTGACCTTCTGAACCCTGAAACCGGACCTGAAAGTGCCCCGAATCTCTGCTTTGTTCTGTGTCCTGTTTGGGATGCGCAGAGTTTGCACTTCGAGATCTCCGGTCACAGGAAAAGAAGGAGACACGTACCGCACGGGAGACAGAAACCGCTCCACTACATTCCTGGTCACACTCCAGGCAGATAGAAAGCCGCAGGCTTGGGCCTAACTGAGGAGCAACAAAACGTTGCTATGGCAGCAATGGAGTCCAGCCTGCCTCATAATCCCAGGGCCGCCCCCCGCCCCGGGGGCCCCCGCAGCCAATTGGCAGGCAGGGTGTGCAAAGAGCCTAAGGGTGCTGCAGGCCACTTACGTGGCCCTCAGCTTTGACTGAAACACTTCAAAAGGTCGCCTTTCAATGAACCCGCGGTAGGTCCTGGCCTTCAACTTCATGCTTCACGCAGGATGTCAATTCCAAAATTCCCGGTGATGATGCACCCACTGGGAGCCCAGGCTGGCATCCTCCCTCCAAGTCCGGTCGGACACCACTGCCTTGAGCCTGCCTCCTCCCTCGGAGATCCCACCAAGGCCGAGGTGGAGGAAGAGACGGGGGTGAGGGGCATGTGGCCCTGAGGGGCCTCTCCCTGCTCAGATTCTCAACTACCAAGTGCAGGAATTTTCCATGGCCCCCATTTGGCCATCTCACATCCTGTACCCCTCCTGAGTCGGGGGGCAGTGAGGGATCTGCTGCCCCAAAAACCAAGTACCCAGGGCACGTGTGGGTGGCCCGCACGAGACACCGTGCGGACACTCCATCCACACGCTGACACACCACACATGCACACGCAACCCACCACACAGAACACATTTGTGACATACCACACACACATACATCCACACATGCGCAACACACCCACACCACAGGCACACACACCACAAGCACACACACCAGAGGCACACAGGTTTTCCGGAATTCCTTTCTGCCTTCATACCTTTCTGTGCTATTTCGTTGGCTAGAGCCGCCTCTTCACCCACCACTAATGGCCCTCTGTTGCCTTTCAAGACCCTGCTGATGTCAGTCTCTAGACGACCTCCCTAACACCCCCACCTAGATCCGAGCGGGCCCGCGTCTGCTCCTTGTCATACTGCGCTGACTGGTCCTCAAGACTAGGCAGAGGGAATGGAGCCCATGATCTCCTTCCTGGGCCCACTTGGTGGGGCCTGGGTCCCCTCTCAGCCCAAGCTCGGTTCCTGACGTTCGTGTTCCGTCATCCTAAGGGTTCAGTCCCTATTTTGGTGAGATGTGTTGGTGCCGCTCTGCTCCCACAAGGCCACCGTAACCTCCACGTCCCCACCACGAGCATGGCCGACTCGAGGGAGCTCTGCGCGGAGGCTGCCGCACTGACCCGGGGTCGCTGTGGACACCGCAGACCCTGCCGCCTGTGGGGGCTGTGGGAATGATGGAAGCCGCCACGCCACACGACTCCAAGCTCTCTGGAACAGGGCGTCCTGGGCGCACCTCCCTGTTCCTATCACAGCCTGGCTAAACGTGACCTTCTGAACCCCTAAACCGGACCTGACAGTGCCCCGAATCTCTGTTTTGTTCTGTGTCCTGCTTGGGATGCGCAGAGTTTGCACTTCCGGATCTCCGGTCACAGGAGAAGAAGGAGAGACGTACGCACGGGAGACAGAAACCGCTCACTACATTCCTGGGCACACTCCAGGCAGGATAGACAGCCGCAGGCTTGGGCTAACTGAGGAGCAACAAAACGTTGCTATGGCAGCAATGGAGTCCAGCCCTGCCTCATAATCCCAGGCCGCCCCCCGCCCCACCCGGGGGCCCCCGCAGCCAACTGGCAGGCAGGGTGGGCAAAGAGCCTAAGGGTGCTGCAGGCCACTTACGTGGCCCTCAGCTTTGACCGAAACACCTCCCAAGGTGGCCTTTCAGTGAACCCGCGGTGGGTCCTGGCCCTCAACTTCCTGCTTCACGCAGGATGTCGAGCCCAATGTTCCCCGTGATGATGCACCCACTGGGAGCCCAGGCTGGCACGCTCCCTCCAGGTCAGGTCGGACACCAACGCCCCTAGCCTGCCCCTCCCTCGGAGGTCCCACCAAGGGCCGAGGTGGAGGAAGAGGCGGGTGTGAGGGGCATGTGGCCCTGAGGGGCCTCTCCCAGCTCAGGATCTCAACAATCAAGTGTAGGAGCTTTCAAGACCTCCATTTGACCATCTCACATCCTGTTCCCCTCCTGAGTCGGGGGACAGTGAGGGATCTGCTGCCCGAATCCATGTGCCCAGGGCACGTGAGGGGGCCGGGGGACGGCACGAGACACCTCTGCAGGACACGTCCATCCAGATGCTCACACACCACACATGCACAAGCAACCCACCCACAGAACACATTTGTGACATACACACACACATACACCACACACTCGCAACACAACCACACCACAGGCACACACACCACAAGGACATACACCACAGGCACACAGCGTTTCTGGACGCCTTTCTCCTTCATGACCTTTCGTGCTATTTCGTTGGCCTAGAGCCGCCTCTCCACCCACCGCTAATGGCCCTCTGTTGCCTTTCAAGACCCTGCTGGTGTCAGTCTCTAGAAGACCTCCCTAACACCCCCACCAGATCCGAGCTGGGCCCGTCTGCTCCTTCCAAAACTGCCGGGACTGGTCCTCCAGAATCAGGCCGAGGGAAGGGAGACCACTTCCTTCTGGGCCAACTTGGTGGGGCCTGGGTCCCCTCTCAGCCCAAGCTCGGTTCCTGATCTTCGTGTTCCGTCATCCCTAAGGGTTCAGTCCCTGTTTTGGTGTGTGTTTGGTCCCACGCTGCTCCCACAAGGCCACCGGCACCTCGACGACCCCACCACGAACATGGCCAACTCGAGGAGATCTGCGCGGAGGCTGCCGCACTGGCCCGGGGTCGCTGTGGACACCGCAGCCCTGCCGCCTTTGGGGGCTGTGGGAATGATGGAAGCCGCCACGCCACACGACGCCAAGCTCCCTGGAACAGGGCGTCCTTGGCGCACCTCCCTGTTCCTATCACAGCCTGGCAAACGTGACCTTCTGAACCCTGAAACCGGACCTGAAAGTGCCCCGAATCTCTGCTTTGTTCTGTGTCCTGTTTGGGATGCGCAGAGTTTGCACTTCTGAGATCTCCGGTCACAGGAAAAGAAGGAGACACGTACCGCACGGGAGACAGAAACCGCTCCACTACATTCCTGGTCACACCCCAGGCAGATAGAAAGCCGCAGGCTTGGGCCTAACTGAGGAGCAACAAAACGTTGCTATGGCAGCAATGGAGTCCAGCCTGCCTCATAATCCCAGGGCCGCCCCCCGCCCCACCCGGGGGCCCCCGCAGCCAACTGGCAGGCAGGGTGTGCAAAGAGCCTAAAGGTGCTGCAGGCCACTTACGTGGCTCTCAGCTTTGACCAAAACACCTCCAAAGGTCGCCTTTCAATGAACCCCTCGGTAGGTCTGGCCCTCAACTTCATGCTTCACGCAGGATGACAATCCCAAAAGTTCCCCGTGATGATGCACCCACTGGGAGCCCAGGCTAGCACTGCTCCCTCCAGGTCAGGTCGGACAACACTGGCCTGCGCCTTCCCTCCTCCCTCGGAGATCCCACCAAGGCCGAGGTGGAGGAAGAGGCGGGTGGTGAGGGGCATGTGGCCCTGAGGGGACTCTCCCCTGCTCAGGTTCTCAACTACCAAGTGCAGGAAGTTTCCAAGGCCCCATTGGCCATCTCACATCCTGTACCCCTCCTGAGTCGGGGGGCGGTGAGGGATCTGCTGCCCCAAAAACCCAGTACCCAGGGCAACGTGTGGGTGGCCCCGCACGAGACCACCTGTGCGGACACTCCATCCCACGCTGCACACACCACACATGCACACGCCAACCCACCACACAGAACACATTTGTGACATACCACACACACATACACCACACACGCGCAACACACCCACACCACAGGCACATACACCAAAGCACACACACCACAGTCACACACGGGTTTCTGGACTCCTTTCTCCTTCATGACCTCTCTGTGCTATTTCGTTGCCCTGAGCCGCCTCTCCACCCATCGCCAATGGCCCTCTCTTGCCTTTCAAGCCCGAGCTGGTGTCAGTCTCTAGACGACCTCACTAACACCCCCACCAGATCGAGCTGGGCCGCGTCTGCTCCTTCTCAAACTGCCAGACTGGTCCTCCAGACTCAGGCTTGAGGGAAGGGAGACCATTCCCTCTTGGGCCCACTTGGTGGGGCCTGGGTCCCCTCTCAGCCCAAGCTCGGTTCCTGACGTTTGTGTTCTTTATCCCTAAGGGTTCAGTCCCTGTTTTGGTGAGATGTGTTGGTCCCGTGCTGCTCCCACAAGGCCACCGTCATCTCCTCGTCCCCACACGAACACGGCCGATTCGAGGGAGATCTGCGCGGAGGCAGCCGCACTGGCCCGGTGTGGCTGTGTACACCGTCGACACTGCCGCTTGCCAGGGCCGCTCGGAAGGTGGATGCCGCACGTCACACCACACCAAGCTCCCTGGAACAGGGCGCCTGGGCACACCTCCGTGTTCCTATCACAGCCTGGCCAAACGTGACCTTCTGAACCCCGTCACCAGTCCTGATAGAAGTCCCGCATCACTGTTTTGTTCTGTGTCCTGCTTGGGATGCGCGAGAGGTTTAGCTTCTGAGTTCTCCGGTCACAGGAGAAGAAGGGACACCTACCACCACCGGAGACAGAAACCGCACCACTACCTTCCTGGTCACACTCCAGGCAGGATAGAAAGCCGCAAGCGTGGTCTACCTGAGGAGCAACAAACGTTGCTATGGCGGCAATGGAATCCAGCGTGCCTCATAAAGCCTGAGTCGCCTCCCGCCCCACCCATCGTCCCCCGCAGCCTACTGGGAGGCAGGGTGGGCAAAGCGCCTAGAGGTGCAGCAAGCCACTTACGTGGCCCTCAGCTTTGACCGAAACACCTCCCAAGGTGGCCTTTCATTGAACCCGCGTTGGGTCCTGGCCCTCGACTTCCTGCTTCACGCAGGATGTCGATCCCAAAAGTTCCCCGTGATGATGCACCCACTGGGAGCCCAGGCTGGCACGCTCCCTCCAGGTCAGGTCGGACACCAACGCCCAGAGCCTGCCCCCTCCCTCGGAGGTCCCACCAAGGCCGAGGTGGAGGAAGAGGCAGGGGGTGAGGGGCATGTGGCCTGTGAGGCCTCTCCCTGCTCAGGGTCTCAACTATCAAGTGCAGGAGCTTTCCAAGTCCCCCATTTGGCCATCTCACATCCTGTTCCCTCCTGAGTCGGGGGGCAGTGAGGGATCTGCTGCCCTCAAAAACCATGCCCAGGGGCACGTGTGGGTACCCTCACGAGACACCTGTGCGGACACTGTCCATCCACACGCTCACACACCACACATGCACACGGAACCCAGCACAGCAGAACACATTTGTGACATACACCACACACATACACCACACACTCGCAACACAACCACACCACAGGCACACACACCACAGGACATACACCACAGGCACACAGCGTTTCTGGACGCCTTTCTCCTTCATGACCTTTCTGTGCTATTTCGTTGGCCTAGAGCCGCCTCTCCACCCACCGCTAATGGCCCTCTGTTGCCTTTCAAGACCCTGCTGGTGTCAGTCTCTAGACGACTCCCTAACACCCCCACCAGATCCGAGCTGGGCCCGGTCTGCTCCTTCCAAAACTGCGGGACTGGTCCTCCAGACTCAGGCCGAGGGAAGGGAGATCACTTCCCTTCTGGGCCAACTTGGTGGGGCCTGGGTCCCCTCTCAGCCCAAGCTCGGTTCCTGATCTTCGTGTTCCGTCATCCCTAAGGGTTCAGTCCCTGTTTTGGTGAGATGTGTTGGTCCCACGCTGCTCCCACAAGGCCACCGGCACCTCGACGACCCCACCACGAACATGGCCAACTCGAGGGAGCTCTGCGCGGAGGCTGCAGCACTGGCCCGGTGTGGATGTGGACACCTCCGTCACTGCGCCTGCTGGGGCCGTCGGAAGGAAGGACGTCGCCCCCGCCACCCACGCCAAGCTCCTGGAACAGGGCGCCCTGGGCGCACCCTTCTTGTTCCTATCACAGCCTGGCAAGCGTGACCTTCTGAAACCCCGACACCAGTCCTGACAGTGCCCCGAATCTCTGTTTTGTTCTGTCGTCCTGCTTGGGAGGCGCAGAGGATTACGCTTCGAGCGCTTCGCTCAAGGAGAAGCAGGAGACACCTACCTCCACGGGAGACAGAAACCGCTCCACTACCTTCCTGGTTCACAGTCCGGGCAGGATAGAAAGCCGCAGGCTCGGGCCTAACTGAGGACCAACAAAACTTTTGCTATGGCAGCAATGGAGTCCAGCCTGCTCATAACAAGCCGGGGCCGCCCCAGCCCCACCCGGGGGCCCGGCAGCCAACTGGCAGGCAGGGTGGTCAAAGAGCCTAGAGGTGCTGCAGCCTCTTACGTGGCCCTCAGCTTTGACTGCAACACCTCCCAAGGTGGCCTTTCATTGAACATGCGGTGGGTCCTGGCCCTCAACTTCCTGCTTCAGGGAGGATGTCGATTCTAAAATTCCCCGTGATGATTCACTCCCTGGGAGCCCAGGCTGGCAAGCTCCCTCCAGGTCAGATCAGACACCACCACAATGAGCCTGCCCCCTCCCTTGGAGGTCCAACCAAGGCCCAGGTGGAGGAAGAGACGGTTGAGAGGGGCATGTGGCCCTGAGAGGCCTCTCCCCGCCTAGGATCTCATCTATAAATTGCAAGAGCTTTCCAAGACCTCCATCTGGCCATCTCACATCCTGTTCCCCTCCTGTGTCGGGGAGCAGTGAGGGATCTGCTGCCCCCGAATCCATGTGCCCAGGGCACGTGAGGGGGCCGGGGGTCGGCACGAGACACCTGTGTGGTACGTCCATCCAGACGCTCACACACCACACATGCACACGCAACCCACCGCACAGAACACATTTGTGACATACCACACACACATACGCCACACACGCCCAACACACCCACACCACAGTCACACAGGGTTTCTGGACTCCTTTATCCTTCATGACCTTTCTGTGCTATTTCCTTGCCCTGAGACGCCTCTCCACTCGCGCTAATTGCCCTCTCTTGTCTTTCAAGCCCCTTCTGGTGTCAGTCCCTAGACGACCTCCCTAAAACCTTCACCAGATCCGAGCTGGGCCCGCATCTACTCCTTGCAAACTGTCGGGTCTGGTCCTCCAAACTCATGCCGAGGGAAGGGAGCCCCATGGATTCCCGCCTTGGCCCACTTGGTGGGGCCTGGGTCCCCTCTAAGCCCAAGCTCGGTTCCTGACGTTCGTGTTCCGTCATCCCTACTGGTTCAGTCCCTGTTTTGGTGAGATATGTTGGTCCCGCGCTGCTCCCACAAGGCCAACGTCACCTCCAAGTCCCCACCACGAGCATGGCCGACTCGAGGCAGCTCTGCGCGGAGGCTGCCGCACTGGCCCGGGGTCGCTGTGGACACCGCAGACCCTGCCGCCTCCGGGGGCCGTGGGAATGATGGAAGCTGCCACGCCACACGACGCCAAGCTCCTTGGAACAGGGCGTCCTTGGCGCACCTCCCGGTTCCTATCACAGCCTTGCAAACGTGACCTTCTGAACCCCGAATCCCGACCTGACAGTGCCCGGAATCTCTGTATTGTTCTGTGTCCTGCTTTGGATTGGCAGAGTTTGCACTTCCGAGTTCTCCGGTCACAGGAGAAGAAGACGACACGTACCGCACGGAAGACAGAACCCGCTCCACTATATTCCTGGTCACACTCCAGGCAGGATAGAAAGCCCCAGGCTTGGGCCTAACTGAGGAGCAACAAAACATTGCTATTGCAGCAATGGAATCCAGCCTGACTCATAATCCCAGGGCCGCCCCCCGCCCCACCCGGGGGCCCCCGCAGCCAACTGGCAGGTAGGGTGTGCAAAGAGCGTAAGGGTGCTGCAGGCCACCTACGTGGCCCTCAGCTTTGACCACAATACCTACCAAGGTCTACTTCACTGAACCCGAAGTGGGTGTTGGCCCTCACCTTCCTGTTTCACGCAAGATGTCGATCCCAAAATTCCCCGTGATGATGCACCCACTGGGAGCCCAGGCTGGCATGCTCCCACCAGGTCAGGATGGACACCACCGCCCTAGCCTGCCCCCTCCCTCGGAGGTACCACCAAGGCCGAGGTGGAGGAAGAGGTGGGGGTGAGGGGCATGTGGCCCTGAGGGGCCTCTCCCCGCTCAGGGTCTCAACTATCAAGTGCAGGAATTTTCCAAGGCCCCCATTTGGCCATTTCACATCCTGTTCCCCTCCTGAGTCGGGGAACAGTGGGGGATCTGCTGCCCCTGAAACCAAGTACCCAGGTCAAGTGTGGGTGGCCCGCACGAGACACTTGTGCGAACACGTCCATCCAAATGCACACACACTACACATTCACAGGCAACCCACTGCACACGACACATTTGTGACATACCACACACACATATGCCACAAACGCCCAACACACCCACACCACAGTCACACAGGTTTTCTGGATTCATTTCTCCTTCATGACCTTTTTGTGCTATTTTCTTGACCTGGTGCCGCCTCTCCACCCCCCGCTAATGGCCTTTCAATCCCCCGATGGTGTCAGTCTCTAGACCACCTCCCTAACACCCCCACCTAATCCGAGATGGGGCCGCGTCTACTCTTCCCAAACTGTCGGGACTGGTCCTCCAGACTCAGGCCAAGGGAAGGGAGCCCCATGGTCGCCCTCCTGGGCCCACTTGGTGGGGCCTTGGTCCCCTCTCAGCCCAAGCTCGGTTCCTGACGTTCGGGTTCCGTCATCCCTAAGGGTTCAGTCCCTGTTTTGGTGACATGTGTTGGTGCTTCGCTGCTCCCCCAAGGCCACCGTCACCTCCACGACCCCACCACGAGCATGGCCGACTCAAGGGAGCTCTGCGCGGAGGTTCCCACACTGGCCCGGTGTGGCTGTGGACACCGCCGACCCTGCCGCGTGCCAGGTCCGTCGGAAGGGTGGACGTAGCCACGCCACACCACGCCAAGCTCCCTGGAACAGGGCGACCTGGGAGCACTTCCGAGTTCCTATCACAGCCTGGCACCGTGAACTTCTGAACCCCGACACCGGTCCTAACAGTGCCCCGAAACACTGTTTTGTCCTGTGTCCTGCTTGGAATGCGCAGAGTTTATGCTTCCGAACTCTCCAGTCACAGGTGAAGCAGGAGACACCTAACTCCATGGGAAACAGATACCGCTCTACTACCTTCCTGGTCACACTCCAGGCAGGATTGAATGCCTCAGGCGTGGGCCTAAGTTCGGAGCAACAAAACCCATTGCTATGGCAACAGGGGAGTCCAGCCTGCCTCATAAAGCCGGGTCCGCACCACCTCAAACCGGGGGCCACCGCAGCCAACTGATGGGCAAGGTGGGCAAAGAGCCTAGGGGTGCTGCAGGCACCTTACGTGGCCCTCAGCTTTACTGAAACACCTCCCAAGGTGGCCTTTCAATGAATCCGCGGTGGGTCCTGGCCCTCAACTTCCTGCTTCATGCAGGATGTCGATCCCAAAGTTCCCCGTGATGATACAACCCCTGGGAGCCCAGGCTGACACACTCCCTCCAGGTCAGGTCAGACAACACCGCCCTAGCCTGCCCCCTCCCTCGGAGGTCCAATCAAGGCCTAGGTGGAGGAACAGGCGGGGGTGAGGGTTATGTGGCCGTGAGAGGACTCTCTCAGCTCAGGGTCTCAACTATCAAGTGCAGGAAATTTCCAAGGCCCCTATTTGGCCATCCATCATCCTGATCCCCTTCTGAGTCGGGGGTCAGTGAGGGATCTGTTGCCTCCGAAACCTCGTTCCCAGGGCAAGTGTGGGTGGCCCGCATGAGACACCTGTGCAGACACGTCCATCCACACGCTCACACACCACACATGCACACGCAACCCACCACACAGAACACATTTGTGACATACCACACACACATACACCACACACACGCAACACACCCACACTACAGGCTCACACGCCAGAAGCACACACACCACAGGCACACAGGGTTTCTGGACTCCTTTCTCCTTCATGACCTTTCTGTGCTATTTCCTTGCCCTGAGCCGCCTCTCCACCCACCGCTATGGCCCTCTCTTGCCTTTCAAGACCCTGCTGGTGTCAGTCTCTAGATGACCTCCCTAACACCCCCACCAGATACGAGCTGGGCCCACGTCTGCTCCTTCCCAAACTGCCGGGACTTGTCCTCCAGACTCTGGCCGAGGGAAGGGAGCCCCATGGACTCCCTCCTGGGCCCAATTGGTGGGGCCCGGGTCCCCTCTCAGCCCAAGCTCGGTTCCTGACATTCGTGTTCCGTCATCCCTAAGGGTTCAGTCCCTGTTTTGGTGAGATGTGTTGGTCCCCCGCTGCTCCCACAAGGCCACCGTCACCTCCAGTCCCCACCACAAGCATGGCCGACTCGAGGGAGCTCTGGGCGGAGGCTGCCGCACTGGACCGAGGTCGCTGTGGACACCACAGACCCTGCCACCTGCGGGGGTCGTTGGAATGATGGAAGCTGCCACGCCACACGACGCCAAACTCCCTGGAACAGGGTGTCCTGGACGCACCTCCCTGTTCCTATCACAGCCTGGGAAACGTGACCTTCTGAACCCTGAAACCGGACCTGACAGTTCCCCGAATCTCTGTTTTGTTCTGTGTCCGGCTTAGGATGCGCAGCGGATACGCTTATGAGTTCTCTGGTCACAGGAGAAGAAGGAGACACCTACCACCACGGGAGAAAGAAACCGCTCCACTACCTTCCTGGTCACCCTCCAGGCAGGATAGAATGCCACAGTCTTGGGACTAACTGAGGAGCAACAAAACCGTTGCTATGGCAGCAATGGAGTCCAGCGTGCCTCCTAAAGCTGGGGCCGCCCCCCTCTACCCGCAGGCCCACGCAGCCAACTGCCGGGCATGGTGGGCAAAGAGCCTAGGGGTGCTGCAGCCTCTTACGTGGTCCTCAGCTTTGACTGCAACACCTCCCAAGGTGGCCTTTCATTGAACCGGCGGAGGGTCCTGGCCCTCAACTTCATGCTTCATGCAGGATGTCGATCCAAAAGTTCCCCGTGATGATGCACCCACTGGGAGCCCAGGCTGACACGCTCCATGCAGGTCAAATCGGACTCCAACGCCCTGAGACTGACCCCTCCCTTGGAGATCCCACCAAGGCCGAGGTGGAGGAAGAGGCGGGGTGTGGGGCATGTGACCATGTGGGGCCTCTCCCCGCTCAGACTTGCAACTATCAATTGCAGGAAGTTTCCAATGCCCCCATTTTGCCATCTCACATCCTATTCCCCTCCTGAGTCGGGGGGCAGTGAGGGATCTGCTGCCCTAAAAACGACATGCCCAGGGGACGTGTGGGTAGTCCTCACGAGACACCCATGCGGACACGTCATCCACACGCTCACACACCACACATGCACACGCAACTCTCCACACAGAACACATTTGTGACATACCACACACACATACACCACAAACGCGCAACACACCCACACCTCAGGCACACACACCAAAAGCACACACACCACAGGCACACAGGTTTTCCGGAATACTTTCTCCTTCATAACCTTTCTGTGCTATTTCGTTGGCCCGTAGCCGCCTCTCCACTCACCGCTAATGGCCTTCTGTTGCCTTTCAAGACCCTGCTGGTGTCAGTCTCTAGACGACCTCCCTAAAACCCCCACCAGATCCGAGCTGGGCCCGCGTCTACGCCTTCCCAAACTGCGGGGACTGGTCCTCAAGACTCAGGCCGAGGGAAGTGAGCCCCATGGTCTCCCTCCTGGGCCCACTCGGTCGGGCCTGGGTTCCCTTTCAGCCCAAGCTTAGTTCCTGAAGTTCGTCTTCCATCATCCCTAAGGGTTCAGTCCCTGTTTTGGTGAGATGTGTTGGTCCCGCGCTGTTCCCAGAAGGCCAACGTCACCTCCACGTCCCGACAACGAGCAAGGCCGACTCGAGGGAGCTCTGCGCGGAGGCTGACGCACTGGCCCGGTGTGGCTGTGGACACCGCAGACACTGCCGCCCGCCGGGGCGGTCGGAATGATGGAGGCCGCCACGCCACACGAAGCCATGCTCCCTGGAACATGACGCCCTGGGCGCACATCCCTCTTCCTATCACAGCCTGGCAAACGTGACCTTCTAAACCCCGACACCGGTCCTGACAGTGCCCCGAAACTGTTTTTTTCTGTGTCCTGCTTGGGATGCGCAGAGGTTACGCTTCCGAGTTCTCCGGTCAGAGGAGAAGAAGAAGACACATACCCCACGGGAAAGAGAAACGGCTCACCACATTCTTGGTCACACTCCATGAAGGAAAGAAAGGCGCAGGATAGGGTCTAACTCAGGAGCAACAAAACGTTACTATGGCAGAAATGGAGTCCAGCTTGCCTAATTATGATGGGGCCGCACCCCCCCACCCGGGGGCCCCCGCAGTCTACTGGCAGGCAGGGTGGGCAAAGAGCCTAAGGGTGCTGCTGGCCACCTACGTGGCCCTCAGCTTTGACCGAAACACCTCCCAAGTTGGCCTTTCAGTGAACCCGCGGTGGGTTCTGGCCCTCAACTTCATGCTACACGCAGGATGACGATCCTAAATTTCCCCCTGATGATGCACCAACTGGGACCCCGGCTGGCACGCTCCTTCCAGGTCAGGTCGGACACCAACGCCGTGAGCCTGCCCCCTCCCTCGGAGATCCCACCAAGGCCGAGGTGGAGGAAGAGGAGGAGGTGAGGGGCATTGGCCATGTGGGGCCTCTCCCTGCTCAGGATCTCAACTATCAAGTGCAGGAATTTTCCACCGCCCCCATTTGGCCATCTCACATCCTATTCCCCTCCTGAGTCGGGGGGCAGTGAGGGATCTGCTGCCCCAAAAACGACATGCCTAGGGCACGCGTGGGTAGCCCTCACGAGACACCTGTGCGGACACGTCCATCCACACGCTCACACACCACACATGCACACGCAACCCACCACACAGAACACATTTGTGACACCCCACACACACATACACCACACACTCGCAACACAACCACACCACTGGCACACACACCACAAGCACACACACCACAGGCACACAGGGTTTCTGGACTCCTTTCTCCTTCATGACCTTTCTGTGCTATTTCGTTGGCCTGGAGCCGCCTCTCCACCCAACGCTAATGGCCCTCTCTTGCCTTTCAAGACCCTGCTGGTGTCAGTCTCTAGACGACCTCCCTAACACCCCCACCAGATCCGAGCTGGGCCCGCGACTGCTCCTTCCCAAACTGCCGGGACTGGTCCTCCAGGCTCAGGCCGAGGGAAGGGAGCCCCATGGTCTCCCTCCTTGGCCCACTTGGTTGGGCCTGGATCCCCTCTCAGCCCAAGCTCGGTTCCTGACGTTCATGTTCCGTCACCCTAAGGGTTCAGTCCCTGTTTTGGTGACATGTGTTGGTCCCGCGCTGCTCCCACAAGGCCACCGTCACCTCCACGTCACCACAACGAACATGGCCAACTCGAGGGAGATCTGCGCGGAGGTGCCGCACTGGACGGTGTGGCTGCAGACACCGACGACACTGCCCCCTGCTGGGGCCTTCGGAAGGATGGATGCCGCCACGTCACACCACGCCAAGCTCCCTGGAACAGGGCGCCCTGGGCACACCTGCGTGTTCCTATCACAGCCTCACAAGTGTGACCTTCTGAACCTCGTCACCAGTCCTGATACCGCCCCGAATCACTGTTTTGTTCTGTGTCCTGCTTGGGATGCGCAGAGGTTACGCTTCTGAGTTCTCTGGTCACAGGAGAAGAAGGAGACACCTACCACCACGGGAGTCAGAAACCGCTCCACTACCGTCCTGGTCACACTCCAGGCAGGATAGAATGCCGCAGGCTTGGGCCTAACTGAGGAGCAACAAAACCGTTGCTATGATAGCAATGGAGACCATCGTGCCTCATAAAGCCTGGGCCGCGCCCCGTCCCACCCGGAGGCGGGGGTGAGGGACATGTGGCCCTGAGAGGCCTATCCCGCTCAGGATCTCATCTATCAAGTGCAGGAGCTTTCTAAGGCCTCCATCTGGCAATCTCACATCCTGTTCCCCTCCTGAGTCGGGGGGTAGTGAGGGAAATGCTGCCCCAGAATCCATGTTCCCAGGGCACGTGAGGGGGCCAGGGGTCGGCACGAGACACATGTGCGGACTCGTCCATCCAGACGCTCACACACCACACATGCACACGCAACCCACCGCACAGAACACATTTGTGACATACCACACACAAATACGCCACACACGTCCAACACACCCACACCACAGTCACACAAGGTTTCTGGACTCCTTTCTCCTTCATGACTTTCTGTGCTATTTCGTTGGCCTGGATCCGCTTCTCCACCCACCGCTAATGGCCCTCTCTTGCTTTTCAAGACCCTGCTGGTGTCAGTCTGTAGACGACCTCCCTAACACCCCCCACCAGTTCCGAGCTGGGACCGCCTCTGCTCCTTCCCAAACTGCCGGGACTGGTCCTCCAGATTCAGGCCAAAGGAAGGGAGAACACTCCCTTCTGGGCCCACTTGATGGAGCCTCGGTCCCCTCTCAGCCCAAGCTCCGTTCCTGACTTTCGTGTTCCGTCATCCATAAGGGTTCAGTCCCTGTTTTGGTGAGATGTGTTGGTCCCGCGCTGCTCCCACAAGGCCAACGTCACCTCCATGTCCCCACCACGAGCATGGCCACTCGAGGGAGCTCTGCGCGGAGGCTGCCGCACTGGCCCAGTGTGGCTGTTGATAATGCATACCCTGCCGCCTCCCGGGGCCATCAGAAGGATGGACGTCGCCACGCCACACCACGCAAAGCTCCCTGGAACAGGGCGCCCTGGACGCACCTACTTGCTCCTATCACAGCCTGGCAAACGTGACCTTCTGAACCCCGACACCGTTCCTGACAGTGCTCCGAATCACTGTTTTGTTCTGTGTCCTGCTTCTGATGCGCAGAGGTTACGTTTCCGTGTTCTCCGGTCACGGGATAAGCAGGAGACACCTACATACACGGGAGACAAACACCGCTCCACTACCTTCCTGGTCACACTCCAGGCAGGATAGAAAGCCGCAGGCCCGGGTCTAACTGAGGAGCAACAAAACCAGTTGCTATGGCAGCAATGGAGTCCAGCGCGCCTCATAAAGCCGGGACCAACCCCACCACCCGGGGGCCCCGGCATCGAACTGGCGGGCAGGGTGGGCAAAGAGCCAAGGGGTGCTGCAGGCCACCTAAGTGGCCCTCCGCTTTGACTGCAACACCTCCCAAGGTGGCCTTTCATTGGACCCACGGTGTGTCCTGGCCCTCAACTTCCTGCTTCAGGCAGGATGTCAAACCCAAAGTTCCACGTGACGATACACCCGCTGGGGGCCCTAGCCTGCCCCCTCCCTCAGAGGTCCCACAGGGGGAGGTGGAGGAAGAGGTGGGGTTGAGGGGCATATGGCCCTGAGGGGACTGTCCTGGCTCAGGGTCTCAACTATCAAGTGCAAGAGCTTTGCAGGCCCCCGTTTGGCCATCACACATCCTGATCCCATCTTGAATCAGGGCGCAATGACGGATCTGATGCCCCCATAACCACGTTCCCAGGGCACGTGTGAGTGGCCCTCATGAGACAACTGTGCGGACACATCCATCCACACGCACACACACCACACATGCACACGCAACAAACCACACAGAACACATTTGTTACATAGCATACACACATACACCACACACGCGCAACACACCCACACCACAGGCACAGACACCACAACCACACACACCACAGGCACACAGGGTTTCTGGACTCCTTTCTCCTTCATGAACTTTCTGTGCTATTTCGTTGGCCTGGAGCCGCCTCTTTACCCAAGGCTAATGGCCCTCTATTGACTTTCAAGACCCTGCTGGTCCTCCAGACTCAGGCCGAGGGAAGGGAGCCCCATGGTCTCCCTCCTGGGCCCATTTGGTGGAGCCTGAGTCCCCTCTCAGCCAAAGCTCGGTTCCTGACGTTCGTGTTTGGTCATCCCTAAGGGTTCATTCCCTGTTTTGGTGAGATGTGTTGGTGCCGCCCTGCTCCCACAAGGCCAACGTCACCTCCACGTCCCCACCAAAAGCACGTCCAACTGAGGGAGCTCAGCGCGGAGGCTGCCGCACTGGCCCGTTGTGGCTGTGGACACCGCAGACGCTGCCGCCTGCCAGGGCCGTCGGAATGATGGACGCCGCCACGCCACACGACGCCAAACTCCCTGGAACAGGGCGTCCCGGGCGCACCTCCCTGTTCTGAACCCCGACACCAGTCCTCATAGCGCCCCGAATCTCGTTTTGTTCTGTGTCCTGCTTGGTATGCAGAGAGTTTACGCTTCCGAGTTCTCTGGTCACAGGAGAAGAAGGAAGACACGTACCGCACGGGAGACAGAAACCGCTCCACTACATTCCTTGTCACACTCCAGGCAGGATAGAAAGCCGCAGGCTTGGGCCTAACTGAGGAGAATCAAAATGTTGCTATGGCAGCAATGGAGTCCAGCCTGCCTCATAATGCTGGGGCCGCCCCCCGCCCCACCTGGGGGACCCCGCTGACAACTGGCAGGCAGTGTGGGCAAAGAGCCTAAGGGTGCTGCAGGCCACTTACGTGGCCCTCAGCTTTGACTGAAACACCTCCCAAGGTGGCCTTTCAATGAACCCGCGGTGGGTCATGGCCCTCAACTTCCTGCTTCACGCAGGATGACGATCCTAAAGTTCACCGTGATGATGCACCCACTGGGAGCCCAGCCTGGCATGCTCCATCCAGGTCAGGTCGGACACCAATGCCCTGAGACTGCCCCCTCCCTCAGAGATCCACCAAGGCCGAGGTGGAGGAAGAGGCGGGGGTGAGGGGCATGTAGCCATGTGGGGCCTCTCCCCGCTCAGGGTCTCAACTATCATGTGCAGGAAGTTTCCACGGCCCCCATTTGGCCATCTCACATCCTATTCCCCTCCTGAGTCGGGGGGCAGTGAGGGATCTGCTGCCCCAAAAACGACATGCCCAGGGCACGTGTCGGTAGCCCACACGAGACACCTGTGCGGACACGTCCATCCACACGCTCACACACCTCACATGCACATGCATCCCACCATACAGAACACATTTGTGACATACCACACACACATACACCACACACTCGCAACACAACCACACCACAGGCACACACACCACAAGCACATACACCACAGGAACACAGAGTTTCTATACTCCTTTCACCTCCATGACCTTTCTGTGCTATTTCCTTGCCCTGAGACGCCTCTCCACCCCTGCTAATCGCCCTCTCTTGTCTTTCAAGCCCCTGCTGGTGTCAGCCCCTAGACGACCTCCCTAACATCCCCTCCAGATCCGAGATGGTCCCGCATCTACTCCTTCCCAAACTGTCGGGACTGGTCCTCCAGACTCATGCCGAGGGAAGGGAGCCCCATGGTCTCCCACCTGGGCCCACTTGGTGTGGCCTGTGTCCCCTCATATCCCAAGCTAGGCTCCTGACGTTCGTGTTCCGTCATCCCTACGGGTTCAGTCCCTGTTTTGGTGAGATGTATTGGTCCGCGCTGCTCCCACAAGGCCAACGTCACCTCCACGTCCCCACCACGAGCATGGCCGACTCGAGGGAGCTCTTCGGGGAGGCTGCCGCACTGGTCCGCGGTCGCTGTGGACACCGCAGACCCTGCCACCTGCGGGTGCCGTCGGAATGATGGAAGACGCCACGCCACACGACGCCAAGCTCCCTGGAACAGGGAGTCCTGGACGCAACTCCCTGTTCCTATCACAGCCTGGCAAACGTGACCTTCTGAATCCCGACACCAGTCCTCATAGCGCCCCGAATCTCGTTTTGTTCTGTGTCCTGCTTGGTATACGCAGAGGTTACGCTTCCGAGTTCTCGGGTCACAGGAGAAGAAGGAGACATGTACCCCACGGGAGATAGAAACCGCTCCACTACCTTCCTGGTCACACTCCAGGCAGGATAGAAAGCCGCAGGCTTGGGCCTAACTGAGGAGCAACAAAACGTTGCTATGGCAGCAATGGAGTCCAGCATACCTCATAAAGCTGGGGCCGCGCCCCGCCCCACCCGGGGGCCCCCGCAGCCAACTGGCAGGCAGGGAGGGCAAAGAGCCGAAGGGTGCTACAGGCCACCTAAGTGGCCCTCAGCTTTGACCGAAACACCTCCCAAGGTGGCCTTTCAGTGAACCCGACGTGGTCCTGGCCCTCAACTTCCTGCTTCACGCAGGATGTCGATCCCTAAGTTCCCCTTGGTGATGCACCCACTGGGAGCCCAGGCTGGCACGCTCCCTCCAGGTCACGTCAGACACCAACGCCCTGAGCCTGCCCCCTCCCTCGGAGATCCCACCAAGGCCGAGGTGGAGGAAGAGGCGGGGGTGGGGGGCATGTGGCCCTGAGAGGCCTATCCCGCTCAGTATCTCATCTATCAAGTGCAGGAGCTTTCCAAGGCCTCCATCTGGCCAACTCACATCCTGTTCCCCTCCTGAGTCGGGGGGCACTGAGGGATCTGCTGCCACCGAATCATGTGCTCAGGGCACGTGAGGGGGCCGGGGGTCTGCACAAGACACCTGTGCGGACACGTCCATCCACACGCTCACACACCAAACATGCACACGCAACCCACCACACAGAACACATTTGTGACATACCACACACACATACGCCACACACGCCCAGAACACCCACACCACAGTCACAGGGGTTTCTTCCTTTATCCTTCATGAACTTTCTGTGCTATTTCCTTGCCCTGAGCCGCCTCTCCACCCCGCTAATGGCCCTCTCTTGCCTTTCAAGCCCCTTCTGGTGTCAGTCCATAGACGACCTCCCTAACACCCCACCAGATCCAAGTTGGGCCCGCATCTACTCCTTCCCAAACTGTCGGGACTGGTCCTCCAACTCAGGCCGAGGTTAGGGAATCCCATGGTCTTCCTCCTGGGCCAAATGGTGGGGCCTGTGTCCCCTCTCAGCCCAAGCTCTGGTCCTGAAGTTCGGTTCCGTCATCCCTAAGGGTTCAGTCCCTGTTTTGGTGAGATGTGTTGGTCCCGCGCTGCTCCCAAAAGGCCACCGTCACCTCCACGTCCCCACCAGGAGCATGGCCGACTCGAGGGAGCTCTCCGCGGAGGCTGCCGCACTGGCCCGCGGTCGCTGTGGACACCGCAGACCCTGCCACCTGCGGGTGCCGTCGGAATGATGGAAGACGCCACGCCACACGACGCCAAGCTCCCTGGAACAGGGAGTCCTGGACGCAACTGGATGCAACTCCCTGTTCCTATCACAGCCTGGCAAACGTGACCTTCTGAACCCGTCACTAGCCCTAATAGCGTCACGAATCACTGTTTTGTTCTGTGTCCTGCTTGGGATGCGCAGAGGTTACGCTTGTGAGTCTCTGGTCACAGGAGAAGAAGGAGACACCTACCTCCACGGGAGAAAGAAACCACTCCACTACCTTCTGGTCACCCTCGAGGCAGGATAGAATGCCGCAGGCTTCGGGCCAAACTGAGGAGCAACAAAACCGTTGCTATGGCAGCAATGGAGTCCAGTGCCTCATAAAGCCTGGGCCGCCCCCCACCCCACCAGGGGGCCCCCGCAGCCAACTGGCAGGCAGGGTGGGTAAAGAGCCTAAGGGTGCTGCAGGCCACCTACGTGGCCCACAGCTTTGACCACAATACCTACCAAGGTGGACTTTCAGTGAACCCGCAGTGGGTCCTTGCCCTCAACTTCCTGTTTCACGCAAGATGTCGATCCAAAGTTCCCCGTGATGATGCACCCACTGG